>WKFP01015475.1:276595-298319 GCA_011057875.1 Pterocles orientalis
TACTGACCACCCCCCTTCTGATACACCCCAGGATGCCATTGGCCTTCTTGGCCACGAGGGCACAGTGCTGGCTCATGGTCATCCTGCTGTCCTCCAGGACCCCCAGGTCCCTCTCCCCTACACTACACTCCAACAGGTCAGTACCCAACTTATACTGGAACCTGGTGGTGTTCTTGCCCAGATGCAAGACTCTACGCTTGCTCTTGTTAAATTGCATTAAATTTTTCCCCGCCCAAATCTCCAGCCTGTCTAGGTCTCGCTGGATGGAAGCACAGCCTTCTGGCGTGTCAGCCACTCCTCCCAGTTTCGTATCATCAGCAAACTTGCTGGGGGTGCACTCTACTCCCTCATCCAAGTCGTTGATGAATATATTGAACAGCACAGGTCCCAGTACCGAACCCTGGGGGACTCCACTAGATACAGGCCTCCAACTAGACTCCATCCCATTCACCACAACTCTCTGGCTTCTTTTCTCCAGCCAGGATGCCACTCTGGGTCCACTTTCAGAAGTTCCCTTTGTTATATAGTTGCATCTACCAAGAATATTCAGTGGTGTTAATTGATGGCAGCTTGAGACCAAAGTTTAGTGCCATGAGTTTATTTTTTTATCAACACCAATGCAAATGTGACAAGTTTTTAAGAATTAGTTCTGTTCCCAACTTGACTTAACGCAACTCTAAATGGGTAAGTAAATATAGAATTCATCCAGCATGAGTTATATGTACCTAAGAATTACATGCTTTAACATATCTTTCTGTGTAGAATTAAAACACGCATCAAAAGGTTTCAAAGATTCAATATCCCTCAGATTATAAAAATAATGTTTTGGACTGCTGCATAGATGGATTACTTTGTCTCTTACATAGAAGAAATAAAGACAACCTTGCTGAC
Source organism: Pterocles orientalis (assembly GCA_011057875.1). Classification (NCBI taxonomy): domain Eukaryota; kingdom Metazoa; phylum Chordata; class Aves; order Pterocliformes; family Pteroclidae; genus Pterocles; species Pterocles orientalis. The sequence continues at coordinate 277,487 of WKFP01015475.1, forward strand.
ATGCTGGCCAACAAGCCCAGTTTAGCATTGTAAACTACTTCCCTTTGCAACTAAATTTTTGTTTTCCTTTGTTTTTTTTTTCCAACTCATTACCTGATACTCTAAACTAAGAGATGTTCCTTAGGTTATTTCTGTACTGCTAACAGTGAACAAATTATTTTCCTTTTAGTGAAATATATTGCTTCTTACAAAGCTGCCACTAATGTGTCTTATTGACTGGTGTAACAGCACTCTCCCCTCAAGGATCAATCACTGAAGCTGTATAAAGAGTGTAGTCTCTCCACCCTGCAGACTGGATCACAAACACACTTTTGACTGTGCCTCTCTCACAAGGTGTTTACTCCTATTGTACTGCATGTTCTAAGGTCCTCTAAATTCCTGAACTGAGGGATGTGTGATCAACCGACCTTCCCTGAGGGCAGCCCGCAAGTCTGCTTTGCTGTATTGCTTTTCAATGCAATAATGTATGTGCCAGTGGAATAAAATGATTTTTCCAAATCTGCCAGCACTTCGGGTAGACTCTTCCCTAAAATCTAAACAATAGCAAAATCATTCATGTCAGCAACTTTACTGGAAAAGAATACTGAAAGATGACACATCATGTTGGGGCTGGTAAATGGGAAATTAAGGAGAATTCCCCCCTTCTTCCTCCCCACCCCTAAGCATTTTAGAGAAGTAGTAGAAACATTTTAATAAAGTAAATGCTATGTATGTAGTGACGGTACTATCTCATTATTTGCTTTTCAAGCAAAGTAACTTTTTCTAAAATCACAAGATAATCTTGATTGCATTTTAACTGGAACGAATCCAACAACCACTTCAAATTTTAATCTCAGATACATTTTCTTAATTAACACTCTTTATGGTTTTGCATTTTTCTAGCATGTTTTTCAAATTTGGCGTAGCACAGAGCTGTTTGGAAGTGTCTTTCATTAGCACTGTTTCACAAAGTTTCTCTGTGTTCAGTCTGTCAGTAAAATCAGACACTGCTGGCCTTAACACAACTTCAGAATTGCAAAGGGCATGCAAAACTAATTTAATTTTATTGCATGTGAAAATGACCACACCTGGTCTTTTGTTACTGGAAACCATTATATGAGTGGTCCAGTGGAGTGTGATAAAATTATTTTTCAGTGAAGATAAGGAAATTTACACTAAAGATTTTCCCGTAAGAAAAGACTCTTTCCACTGTCAAACATTTCATGAATTCTTTCCAATTTTGAATAGGTTTCTCTACTTCCACACTGATAACCTTTTGGCCCTTTCTTTAGTTAACCCTGGAACATTTTCTTTACAATCACATGCCGAAAGGCAGACAGCAGCTAGGCAGGTGACTACCTGCTCCCATAAAATACAGAAGATGAAAAAAAGAAAAAGGCAAGAAGAGAGAGAAACATTTTAACTCCCCATCTGAAGCTGCGACATTATTTGGGTACCCAGATCACCCTTCTTCATCTGTGATAAAGTTTTTCCAGTTCTATTTGACCCTGCTTGAAACAGAAAAGTCAGGAGCGGTTCAGTACTGGTTACTTACTCAATTGTGTTCCTGTCCACTTTTCCTGTCATATTAATGCCATAGAACTGCTGCATGGCAGCTATAGCTGATTGCATGGTTTCTGCAGAGCGCAACACCGACATTCGGGGGTCAGTTGGTGGAAGGTAGCCATACTTTTGTAACCATACCTGCAATGACAAGTGCAGTGGCTATTAAATAGAAATTAGAGGTAAATAAAATGCTCCCTACTAATTAGTTTTGTACCATATATAATGAAGCTTCTAATTCACCAAGCATAAATCCTGTTAGTTAGGGTTTGGGTGTTGGTTTTGGCAGGTTTTTTGGTTTGTTTTTTTTGTTGGTTGGGGTTTTTTTGTTTTCTTCAGAGACAAAATTCTTTGGGGCTTTTATTTCATCTCCTTTATTAAAGATTCTGCTGTTCTAAGACTTACAGTGTTATCTAACCAGGAGCCAGTTCTCTTTATTATCTGAAACTGCCTGCTTCAATTATTTATTTAATGTATTTATTTATTTGAAGTTACAACTTAAGCACCTAACCCTGGCTCTAGGCACTTCAAGAAATTTTTAAAGCAGACAAAACATAAAATCTACAATATATGCCACATATAATTGACTGTCCACAGGGTACATAATAATATCCACCAGCTACAATAATAAATCCACAATAGCTCTCACACAGTTACACTATATTGTTATCGTCTCTCAAAGAATATGAAATGGAGCAAGAGGAGACATTCAGCTTTCTGAGAAGAATATCCAAATCACACAATTATAGGCAAAGCAAGCAGCCAGGAGACAGTGAAACAGCATAGTCTGTTCCCACTTACAGGAAACTCCCTGATAAGAGGATCTTCTTTTTAAATCAAGACAGATTTAATGCCAATAATTTATGCTCTTGTGTAGAAGTGAGAGGGAGAAGGCACGGTCCAAATAACTGAAAGCTTTATGGATTTCAGAACACCTGAAAAAGCCCTCTGAAACATGCTGTCCTCTTAAGACAATTTTTCATAAATAATTAGCTGTAGTTATCTTAATATTTCTAAGAATTCTCAAAATCTAGCTTATACAAAGCACAGTGTAAGACTTTTGAGGCAATGAGACCACTGATACATGTTTAAAAATGTCTTAGCTTCTCATCTAAGGACTGGAACCACTCAGCAGAATGAAAGGTACATATATTGCCAATCTACATGACACAGTTAAATTGTACAGCTGCAGCTTCATTCTCCCCAGTAAAAAAGTACTTGTGACACCATAAATCTGATCTTCTGTTCTTTAAAAAAAACAGTAAATAGATAAACAAATAAAAAAATTGGTTCAGTCTCCTCTTTCAAATGTATCGCATCCCAGTTCACAGATTCTGAATCATTACGTTAATCAATGTTATCCACCCACTCTCCCCTTATAATGTGTTGTAGGGTCTGTCTGCCTCAAGCAACACTTCTGGGATTTTATCTGTCTATACACACTGTTTATACACAGCCTAACACCAAACTGTGTAGTCTGCAATTTTCAGCCTTAAACTTAGCTTGCAGAGTCCACCCGAGCCAGTTCCGTAGCAGGTTAACCATGTTGGTGGTGCACTCCTCTTTTAGGGACCCAGTGAAGAACCTCAAGACGGATGAATTCATTGCTGTAGTTCACTTTACCAACACTGAACATGTATTTTAGGTGAACATTGGCTCAGTGCAAAGATCAAACTGGCACTAAAGATAGGGGAAATCTTCAGCTTATGAATTCAGATACTTCTAATTTAAACAGGTTTACTTTCCTACAGTGCAGTTCAGACACAATCTCAACAACGTTTGTGAGCTGCTCACAACAGGGAGATACAGGACAGAGAGGATTAAGACCCAGCCTAATCTCTTTCACTGTCACTATTATATGAGAACCATTCAGAATAAGAACAAAATTTTGTTTAATAGATAGGAAGATGCTCTTATTTCCAGTGTAAAATAATTGCTATAATCAGTACCAACATACAACTTTACATACTCCTGACCTCTTCAACTTTTCCACTTCAAGAGTGAACTTGTGGACACTAAGTTTGTGCTAGGTTTGGGTCATCACACAAATAATTTAGTTTATGTGTTGCTTTGCACAGGAAGTCTGCTTCTCCTTCCATTATTGGAAGATGGCTCTGAAAGGCCAGCTAGAGCTGTCCTTGTGAGGACACTTTCTTGTCCTGCAGCAAAATGAAAGCCATGATAACTTCTCATGGTAACCACAGAAAAACAGCTGGAAGACTACTTCCCTCTCTATTACAGTGTTTTACTATCCTAATGCTCTGAAGTTTGTCTTAGAGTTGAATCTCCCTTACTATAATTTAAGACTGTAATTTCTCATTTTACCTGCTATGCGTGAGGGAAACTGATATTCATTTCCCCTCTGCAGCAGCCTTTTATGTATTTGAACTCTCTTATGTGAGTCACTCTTTCTAATCTCTTCTAAATAAACTAAAGAAACTGCTTTAGTTTAATCTTATTTCATTGGCCACATTAACCTGCAGGAAACTAGAAGCTACAATCTATCTTTATTAAGCATCCACTTGCACTAGATTTGTATGTTAGTTCCCACTGTCAGCCTATTAACAAACACTGGAGTTTAGCTGGTGTTAGGAGTAATTCAGAAGAACATGGACACTTAAACGCTTCATTTTGGGGGAAAAAAAATCAAACTAAACCAAAACAAACACAGAAATACAATTCAAACACAGAAATACAGTTAGTCTAAAAATATTTTTCTCTCTAATTGAACTTCAAGACATGTCCCATTTATCTATACTTTTCAAAATTATAAAACCCATGCTTTACACACTTTTGCCACCAGAAAAAAATCTTTCACAGTAATTCCACCTTCTCTTTTCACAGTTGTAAGGAAAAAAGATAAACAGAATCCATTGATGATGAAAGTTGCAGAGATGTCAGGTGTTTGTTGTGGACCTTCTACTTCTGCAGGAGTCCATGGAACCTCTAAGTGCTCAGCACATGAGCTGTACCACCTTCCAGATTTTGGATGTCATTGACTAGACACCTAAGGTTTAGGGTGGGATTCGGGGAGGGGGGGTGCTTCTGGTATGAATTAAAGATCTTTTCATTTGACTTTGTAACTGCCATTAATGCTATGCTGTACGGATCATCTGGCTATGGAATAAGATAACTTTGTCACACAGCTGTATGTGTTTTCTCTAAAGGATAAAGCCTGTGCTAACTTAAAGTGTATTAAATACACCTATGGGCTACAATCATTCAGAGCTTTGCTAGTTTGGGAAGACAGTGTTCTTAAAAACACTACATTGACACCAAACTGTTACTAAGAACAAAGAAAACCTACATATCATCCTTAAAGATTAAGCAAGAACATTACTAAGATAATCAGAGTTTCAGAGAACTTACTGATTTCTAAGATAGAAGAGAACTTATCAACAAATTATTAATGTTCCTGAATGACAGTACATAGTATAAGCTAAGGTATAATTATGTTCTATGAACCTGAACACTTAGAAAATTCAACAGTCTAATAAAGCACAGATCAAAACAATTTCATAAACACCTTCAGTAGTGCAGCTGCATATCATTATTATTCATATATTCCTGTTCCTTTCTTTAGATTTTATCATGCAAACAAAATTCATATCTGTACTGAGTAAAACTGTGAGATTTCATAATTTCAAAATATTTTGACTTTTGTTTTTTAATACACTTCTACCAAAGACACTACAAGTGAAATGATTTAAAATCTCTGAGTAACTCAGGAGAATAATATTTTCAAAAAATCACACATTTAAGGATGTCATTTACACTGATCACCACAGGATTTAGCGGTTCAATTGCTGATGTCATTTTGAAAAGAGATTGAAGGCTTTTACTATGGTATGGATAAATAAACTAACTCCTGAATTAGTATTCATATGACCAGGTCATTTCCACACTTAGGCCAGTTAATCATGGCTAATGGTGTGTTTTAATTACAGACCTAACTATTGCAGCTAATACTGACTTTTCAGTGACAACTTGACAGCCAGATAGACAGAGATAGACAAAGTGTTTACACAGAGCATTATAGGGACTCTTCTGCTGTTTTTTCTACCTCATATCTCTAATGCCAACAGTTCCTCATCGCTGATGTTGCCCCTTTTTAATGGGATACACTGATGTGAATTTACAGAATGGACATATTGTGTACAGTATCTATCTGGTGAGAAAAATAATTCAAAAAAAGCATACAACAAGAACATATAGTCCAAGAGAGTCTAATTTAAGCTATCAGAAATGTCTACAAAATGAGAATAAGAATTATGATAGATAATATAACAGCTTAATGGTTATGATCGGTTTGCTACCTGTAGTTGAGATAATTAATCGTTAACAGCTGAAAAAGAGCCTGCATGCTCAGAATACATCAGTCTGGAATGGCTCAAGGTTCACAAACAAATCCACTTGGAAATTGTATATCAGGGTGGAAAAGATCTTAAATAGAAGGAATCATCTTCAGAACAAGGAACTATCTTTTTTGTCATTACGAACATACCAAAAAGTCAAAATACTAACTTGCAAACTTTAGCTCTCCAATGATCTAGACTAGAAGGCGACCAACTTCTTTTCTCATTAATTACTAGAAAAATCCTCCAGAAAACAATTTAGATGTGGTATTGCCATAGTCTTAGGCACATTCATGGTGGTAATCTTCATTGTGGATTACAGAATTTGTAACAATATAGAAAAGTCTGTGGGAAGTCTAGGTTGCAGACTGCACTATAGTAAGTACTTAGAAGCAGTACTAGAAGTAGCAGAGTTGGATTCACAGTGGGCCAAAGAAGAGGATAAATTAGGCCTCACTGAATTCATTGTTGCTGCAGCTCAATAGTTCAAAACTAGTTGAGGCATCACCACTGTTCTTGTATGTACACACTTATAGTTTTTTCTGTGTTAGGGCTACGAAATGGATGAGAAATCCAACATTCATATTATATGAGTCTCAGGGCTTACCAATATTTGATCTTGTATGTCTCTTCCTACATGAAGTCAGGAGGGAGGGGACAGAATCCGGAATTTCCCCACACAAGTGAATGGTGACTGAGATAGATAATTCTAAAAGGGAGCTCCTGCTCCCAGTGAGAGGTAACTCCATTGCAAGGATCAAGACTGCAGCCCAAGGCCAGAAGCTCCGCCTGGTTAGTGACTTGAACCAAACTCAGAGTCCAAGGAGTGGCGAAGGCAAAAAGGCAAAATATATTCAAAACCAACTGCTGATTTCCACTCATTTATAATCAAAGTTTACTTTAAATATTCTAAATCCTTTGCTTTACTGCCACACTTGTGCACGGAATAAACAATGTAGCTTGAGAGCAGCAGGAGTGGAAGGTGTAAAAGAGCAGCCAGCAGCACCAGAACAGTGCCATCTGCAGATCACCGGCAGGTGGGGACCTACCAGTAAGTGGCAGACCTGAGATCTGCATGTGACACTGCGCTTGAGAGATGCTGAAATATACCTGGGACAGGGAACAGATTCTACCCAGCTTCAAAGGCAGAAGCTACATTGTTCATTCACTACTACTGAGTATTCACTACTAATTCACTACTACAAATCCTTGCCCTAGAAAGGAACCCTTTGTACCTTAATCGATCCCTGCAACAGCACGCACATTTATAACTCATGGCAGAATGTGGACCTTATTCGTTAGTTGCTCAGGGAAATTTTTTCCAGTCACTAACAGAAATCTCTGCAGAATTCTGGCATGGAACCAGACCAGTGGAAACACTTCCAAAAATAAAACTAATGGTTCTAGTAGATGTAAACAATCATATAGTGGATGTTAGGTGACACTGTCCTTACATCTTACTAGAATTTCTACAGCTTCTAGGAAAATACGAAGTGCTCTGCAAGGATAAGGATGCTGTGTCTAATAATCCGTCTGGATAAGACATGACAGCTTCAGAAAAAAAACTGAAAATTCTAGGGCCATGAAGATGATTAAGGGATTGGATCATTTCCCCTGTGATTAAAGACTGAGAGAGCAGGGACTCTTGTGGCACTCTGGTGTAGTACCCACAGACTGGAAAAGGGGAAACATAACCCACATTTTTAAAAAGGGAAATAAGGAAGACCCAGGAAACTGTAGACCAGTCAGTCTCACCTCTGTGCCTGGCAAGATCATGGAGCAGATCCTCCTGGAAACTATGCTAAGGCACATGGAAAATAAGGAGGCCACTGGTGACAGCCAACATGGCTTTGCTAAAGGCAAGTTGTACGTGAAAAATTTGGTGGCCTTCTACTACAAGGTCACAGTGTTGATGATAAGGGAAGAGCAATTGACATCATCTACCTGGACTTGAGCAAAGCCTTTGACACTGACGCTCACAACATCCTTGTCTCTAAATTGGAGAGACATGGATTTGACAAAAGGACCACTTGCTGGATAAGAAATTGGCTGGATGGTCGCACTCAGAGAGTTGTGGTCAACGGCTCAATGTCCACATGGAGACTGGTGATGAGTGGCATACTGCAGGGCTTGGTATCAGGACCGTTGTTGCTTAACATGACATGAGAGTCAATTCCTTCATCAGAAATATGTGCTAGTTCAATGTGAGATGATGAAATAGTTTATAGGAAGAAGAGAGTGAAAACCCCCATATACAAGGACTGTTGAGTAATTTAATCTTTAAACCAAGATGAAGTAGAAAAAATAATAAGTAATTCTAAGTAGTCATCCATAGTCACTAAAAAAAATTGAGGAGACAGTCTTGGAGATAACAACCTATCTAGCAGAGTATTGTGAGGTTAGGGAAAAAAAGTCCTCATGTTCAAAGACGACAGTAAGTCCCAGGAAGTTAATTCTCCACAGACTTCTTTTTCTACAATACCTATTCATTAACACATTTTGTTTATGAATCTCAAACTAAGGAAGAACTTTGGTGCAATTTTGCAACTTTTTGCATGATAGCTATGCAGTCTGGCTTCTGGTACACATTTTGCAAGAATTGTGGTGTACTTCTTTGACAACCATTATACAGTGGGGTATGGAGATTGTCCACAATATTCCATAACCTCCAGTCCCTATAAGACTCATTACATTTGACAAACCTTTTACTTTTTTTGCCTCTTTCTCTCTCTTCGTATTTTCTAAGAGGTTACTCATGTTCCTACCTGGAACATCCTTCACCTTTGCTGGGTTTAGACTTTTCTCTTTCTTTTACTCTTGTCTAAGGCTTGTTATATGTAACTGTGGAGTTCATTCAGATGCCTGGACCACAGAACACCACTGGCCAGATGAAAGTGATTGGTATATATCAAAAACAATGATGAAGCTGGAGTCAGAACAATCCTGGTTGAGCGACAGCCCATTAGGTGTTCCTGGGAAAATCAGGTGGCTTTTGTGGTAGCAAAAATAAGAATGAGTGATGCATCTGAACTTTCCTCTCAGCACAGCACTGTAAGAATCTGGAGAAGGCTTGGAACATAAAAAATGCTATATAAATGCAGCTGTCTTTTGGTGATGTATCTAGGAAGGTAAAAGCTCAAAGTGAGTCTTTCATCACACTACAGAAGATTACCCCACCTTGTCATTGCCTTGGTATTAGCATCTTTGATCCCTGTAGCTTTGCAATTCCTCACCTGCAAGATTATTATTTTGGTCTAATTCATCTATGTATTGTTGGCATTATTTTCACTATGCTTACCATCACAGTATTTTAGTGCAGAGTTGTTTCTTCTAGTTCACTGTTTCTAAAAGCAAGCAGGGAACTGAACATCAACCAGGGAAACAGTTTGCTGCTCAGATCTTACAGCTTAGCACCTGCTTAGACTTTTATTTGTTTCCTATTTTAGATTCCACAAGAGAAAGGCCTGTCTCCTCTCACACACATATGCTAAACAACCAAACCAATGAATTTCATCATGAATTCATAAGGACTGCCTCACGGCTTCCATCGCCATCCTACAAGCAGCAAAGTCTCAGAGTGGTTGGCACTTGCTAGAAATGGCTACAGATGTTTTTAGGCTCTGAGAATATCATTGCAGTCAATCAGGTACTTCAAAAGAGAGGCACTCATATCAGTAAAATTTAACAGTAATATAGGATTTTTCCTCATACAATGTAAGATCATTAGCTGTAGCAGCTACATCAGACAAACAGAAACCGTATACTATTATAACATTAATGTAAAAAATCTTGGTTATTTGGTATGTCTTCTATGGTGCTATAAATTACACGCTGTCATGTAAACAAACAAACAAATAAACAAAAAACAACAAAGATACCAATAGTGCATTAACCAAAGATATATGAATCAGCACTGCCCTTTTTGATATATCCCAATAGGTTGTTTCATATTATCTTAATAAAAGTACTAAAACTTTGTTCTAAGACATTTACATAGGAAATACATAAATACATAATGTACCAACAGATGGTGTTGTGCTACTTTAAAAAGGCTCGTGGGAAGGTAGTCCATTGTAATAAAACCAAAAGGTCAATCTACAAAGTTCCTTTGGGGAAATAATTATTCAAACCGTATCTGACACTTGGTATTTGAATCCATCAGATAAAATAACTTTAATGTTATAGTTTGTGCAGTTTTAAGTTTACATCAGTGAAGCAGATGAACTGCAAGTTCTAAAGGAAATGATGTCACTATATTTAATTTTCTTCATTATAATTGTTTTTTTCTCATTTTATAGACAAAAGAAACATAATTTTTGAATCATAAATGCATCTATTAAACATCTATGCAAATATTTCCTGTATAGATATGAATATCGTGACTATTCTTGTATTATGGATTAAACTAAAGTTGCATTAAAGCAAGAGAATAAAAATGCAACAAGGCATTGCACATCTCTTGTGGATTTACACTTCATAGGGTTTTGTACTACACCTTTACAGACAAGATTGCATGTAAATTCATACTATATTGCACAGAAGCGGTGTTCGGAAGTTTGTGTCTGTGAAAAAACAACTGGCTATGCTAAAGACAACACAAAGTTGCCTTCAGTGAAACAAGGGGCATTTGACAGAATCAGACAGTTCTTTTACTTTGTTGAATGTTATTTTTACTTTTTTCCTTTCTATGCCTTTTCAGCAATTAATGATATCACTACCACTTGCAATATAAGATTCATGGCACAGCATGTTTGATTCCCACGGTCAAAACAGTTTTTAAATAGAAATTCATACTAAACCCACTTTTAAATAGAAAATACCTTTTTTTTCTGTTTTCTGCTTTTCAAAGTCAGACATCTAAGATGTAAAATTTAAGATGTTGCACTTCCTTGCTGGATATCATCCCATATTTAGAAACCCTTTTTTACAATCAAGGTGGTGTAAGATTTGTGACATTGTCAGTACTATAATAGCTCTTTCAAAAATCTGATTTATGTTTTCCTGCAGAAATCTGTAGATAGAAAATGAACATGGATTTTATAAATACATAAAATCTACAGATAGATAGTATCAGTTTGTCACTTCCCAGGGAGAGACAGGAAGAGAATGCAATGAACATAAAAGGTAATACAGTGGTTTCCCAAATTACTTTATATGGTCCACACAGCAGAATGAAAATAACTACAAGAGTAAATCCTACAGCATAAGATCATTTAAAAAAAAAACAAAAAAAAAAACCACCTTGTAACTTCTGCAAGGAGGCCAGGGAACTAACAGACAAGAAAGGAAGTAAAATCCCTGAAATGTATTATTTCTTTGGAACAATGCATCCAGTCGGGAGAAAGAAGGGCAATATTTCAATTCAGCCACTCTCTTCCTGTTTTGCAACGAAGACAATATATTCAGTAGTAACTCGATCTCATCAGAAGTTGTAACGATGAAAAGGAAAAGGCAGTACAGAAACCAGCTTGTCCCCCGTCCCATCCTGTTTTAGTTTCTGACTTACTCCCCAGTTTTGAAAATGCTGGTCCACTACAGGAGTTTCCAAGGGATATTGATCTGTAATTAATGTTTCCCACTTTCATTTCCAACTCTTTTTCAGAAAATGCCCATGGCAGAACACACTGCCACAGGGAGGGCAGGGATCAATCAGAATTTAGTATTTCCATTTTTTCATGCTTGCTTCTAATGACTCTCTCTGATAATTTATGCAAATCACACTTGTCTTATTTTTCTTTTGTACGTGTGGTTCAAATGGAGCCAGGCAGCACCCTACAACTGAAGAGGTAACAACAATAGTGGCTAAACACTTTCACCTTTTTTTCTTAAATCACCTTCAACAGTGATTACATACCTTTCATAAATTCTGTTTTAGCATGGTTCACAATAGGTGAATACGGTAGTTTCTCTGTGTAGAGTTCAAATCTTAAGTAGCAAGGAGAGGTTAATTTAGTAAGGGTGAGACACTATGTTTGCTTCAAATCGCCACGGAATCCGTCACAATGGACTCCTGCCATAGATGTTAAAGTGAAGAAAAAACAAGAAAGTATAGAGAAAGGTATCTTGCTTGCTGTAATGACGACATACAATTCTAAAGTAAAACATTCCACTTCCTTGAAATCATCTCTGTATAGGTTAGTGGCAGAACATGACCAACTCAGGCTAGATGTATTAGCCTACTTTCATAAAGATAAGTCCTCATACTTCATTTGACAAATCTACTTGGCTTGCAGCCCACTAACTCACCAGCTGTTTGCAATCCTTCCGCAAGTAGCAGAAAGACTGCATATATTTCAGTACATCTGCAACTCTCCTTTTTATGTCATCCTCTAAATTCTATTTTTGTTAAAGGGCAGAATTACAAAAATAGAAGGGGGAAGGGGAAGTGGATTGATGCAAGTGAGGGATGTGACAAGGTGATTCCTGCAGGCAGAAAAGGACATACAGTAATTGCTTCAAAGCAAACCACGGGATTATCTTTTATTAGCTCCCCTATGGGCTATGGTCATGTGTATTGCAATTTTAAAATGTAATAGAAGAATTTTAGCTTTGCTTATTTAGGACTCGATGCTGTGAACTCCTGAGCCTCTCAATAGCCACAGGTTCAGATGGATGCTTAGAGCACTCAGTTGTCTCTATCAACCAGCAACAAGATTAGGATTTATCTATGCTTTTATATATATTAAAAAAATTGCTAAAGGAAAATAATTTCCTTGCACTCATCACTGGTAACATTTATAAAGTTTAGCCAATGTAGAGGATTTTGCGTATATATGCATTGTTTTTCTAACTAAAACATATAGAAATAATCAAAATAAAAGAAAAGGCCAGGGAAAATTATATGTGCATGCTTTTCTGTTTTTTCCTCTGAGAGACATGGTCTTCCATGCAATTAAGAAGGATAATATGCAAAACAAGTAACCTAGTACATTTTAGAAATTACATTTGCAATTAATAAACATGATAGGTCCTGTATTTTCATAGCAAAGTCAGAATGCTAATCCCGTGAACCTAATCTTTAAGCATACCAAGCAGCAGTCCATTTGATATTCATTTGTTTTCAGTTTAACATAAGTTTTTTCAGACTACCACAAACTAGAGGCAAAATTAGAGCTGGTATTACCCCATTCAGCAGTTAAATCCAAATTTCAAAAAGTATGTATACATTTCTGCAGCGGCTCAAACTGCAAATGACAACAGATTTTGCATGTATTAAAGCCTAGGATGTTTACATCTGTTTATCTGTGTGTGCATATATAAACGTAAGAGAAACAATACATTTTTTTTCAACAAGAAAAATGTTTTAGTACAGTGATTGAGTTAGCAATTGTTAATGGACAAACCGAATAGCTGGTGGACATCATGGAAGTAGTACTCTCATTTTACTGCATTTTTTCTCTGTATGACAACTAAACCAGAGCTTATTTTAGACACTTGGCGATGTTTTTTGACTTATTACAGAAAAGAGCTAGCAGTATGCCTTTGCATTGTTTGATGTCGATATTTCATAAGATAAACATCTGCACTACAAATTTCATTTTTATCAAGCACTATCTCCTTATTCACCTTAAAATCGTGCAATTGACCTTCATTTCTCTAAGGAATTCTTCATTAAAAAGTAATCTTTCTTCTTTCTTCCTATCTAAGGAATATTCAGTTAGAGAAAAGTGGTAACGTTACCCATCTTTTTTTAACAATGAGAATTTCATGTTACTGAAACATAGAAACTCCTAGTGTTACCTTTAAGTTTTGGAATGCTGTATGAGATCAGCTTTTAATGCAATAATAGCTTTCTAACTCAACAATCCAATCTGGGTTATTTTCAAAGGCATTTTAAATATACCATTAGACTCAAGTCTTTTTAGTTTAACAGTGGATTTATCTGAAGTAGCCATTATCTGAACAGAAACTGGTGCAAAGGTGACTTCCTGAATCTACAGAAGAGTACTTGAAGCGCTCACGTTGCAATTTGATGATCTTATAAAGAAGAGCAGGGATATGAACAGGACTTTAATGAAAAGTTCCTAGAGAGCAAAAGCCATGAGGAATCATTGCTGAGAAACCTCTAGCAAACCCAGGGATGTAAAAGGAGGCTCAAAGAGTGGCAGTAGCCTTTCTTTTCTTTCTCTTCATAGCAAAAAATCTAAGAGAGTAGTGATGGAGACCAAGTTTGCAACTTGATGCGAACTTGGAAGAAAGTTTTTCCATCTTACAACTACTGAAAGACAGAGCTTCAAAGTTACCAAGCATGTAATAGTCAGAAGTAGATCTGAAGACCCTAAAACATTACCTTATCAGAAACCATAACCAACTTTCCACTAGTTGTTAAGGTACCTATAGGCATTGAAGCATCTTGTGTCTCTTCCATGAAGTTCAGCTTTGTAACTCTTAGGAATCTGAAGTTGCCAGGTGGAAGACTGAAGTTTTCTCCTCATTCAGTTTTATGGATAAAAAGTGAGATACGGTCACACAGCCACACTGTCAAAAAGTTACTATAGCTAATGAAATAGGAATCTTTAGCAAAAGGCATTTTTAGATTTAGCAAATCGCATCGGTCTCTACTTCACTTTCCCTTCCTTTGCTCCTTTCTAGAGCAGAAATGCAGTCTTGCTTCAGCAGTGGGTAAGTTTTGCAGGTGATCTGAAAGCAAAGTAAAGCTGAAGGATCCGATAATGTCAAAAGCTCTTAACTGATTGTATGTACTCATGACAGGATCATTATCCCTACCACATAAACTGATAATCACAATAAGTAATTGGAACTAAGTATGGGACTAAACATGGGAAATTCCATAATGGTGCTCCATCTCCTGCCGTACTAAAAGCTTCCTATTGGACAATTATAGAACAATCTGGCTAACGGGGTAAATTCGTTTTCACCCCATCAGTTAAAGGCTGGTTTTTTACAAAGCAATTTTCACTTCAAAGTTTATTGTCCACTTCAACTGATTAGCATTACTTTTTTAAAAGATAAATAGGAGAACTCAGTTTAGTTTTTCCTATTCTTAAGGCCGATCCTATTTAGTCTCCTCAAATGAAACAATATTAATACAGACCCTTACAAAAAGGCATTCCCTTCCTCAAATTTCTCACCCTTTTCTAGAATTGTCTTTTCTTGATGAATCACTTCCTGAGATGAAGTTGTCAGAACCTAACAAACACTATGCAAGAAAATAATAACAGATGAGCTTAATGATATTAAAATATTTCAGAATTTTTAAGATTGTTTTTGAATGGCCTCGCATTTTCCTTTTGTAGCACACTGAACAGTCATTTTTGCTGAGCTGTTCAAAACATTGCCTAAGTCTCTACCCTCAGTGACAACAATTAATTTAAAAATCTGCAATGTGTGTGAGAAATTCAAATTATCCCCTCTAGTATGCATTACCTTATCAGCACTGAATTTCACCCGCCACCCTCAATAAATTGACAACCAGTCACTCCATGTCACACATTCTGAGAACTGTACTATAGCACTCAGCAAATAACCTCTCTCTCTCTCTCTCAAAATAAATTCAAAATCTCATCATAAACTCACTTCTCAACAAAATCTGTGGGAAAAAGTCTTGCAAGGGTAAGTAACTAAAGGAATACATTTCAAAGTTTTAAGAAATACTCTTCTCACTGGTAAGTTGAAAATTAGGATGGATTGTCTTTTCCCTAATGGATGTGCTTTATTTCAAAGCAGAATTAGTTCAGGTAAGTCCTATGACCTTTAATGTGAAAGCAGGATGATCAACAGATTTCTACTGAGGACTGGTCTCACATTATTATCCTCATGGAGTCACGAATCTTCTTAGAGATAATAATTCTTCATGAAGAGGAAGATGTGATGGGATACTTGCACAATCACCATGGCAGTAGCCATTAGACCTGCATTTTTGCCTATCATGGTCTAGAAATCATTAGTCTTCCTTTTGTGTCTGTTCACATTATCTCAGCTCTGCAAAACACATGTGGTTGTGACAGCAAAGAGGTAATGCTTACTGTAAGTGAAATCTGTATATTTAAGTGATATGCATCATATGAGTTTGGGAGGTCTGGCAGTTGATGCCTCCAGGGAACAGTGCAGAAGCTTTAAGAAAAAAAAGCAGTAGGGACTGACAAATAACAGGACATAAGTCTGCAGAGGGACTAATACAGACCAGTCTGGGGATGGAAGGAACTGGAAAAGATTTATATGGTTTTATTAAACATGGAACTGCTTTGTTGGAAAAAGAATCTGATAGAAATGTCTGCTACTGAGGTCTGGGATGAGGCATTGGCTCAATGGCAGTTTATATAAATGGCTTCGTTTGTACACATAAGGTCTAGACAGGTGGGAAATGCATATACATCCCTTCAGACTTGACCAAAGACAGTTTTATGTCTTACAATTAAAAAAAATCCTTAAAATCTTCTTGCAGGCTCAGAATGACCTATTTATTTTGTTTATTTCTGTAGGGCACATAGGGCAGCTGACACACCAAAATCTGTACGTCACTTTTCATAATGGCACACTTGAACTAAATCTTGTAAAATCCTTACACCTAATTAGTGTAAGAAGAATATGTAGACTGCCTCTGTTCCAAATCCTGTGAAGGTCTCAAAACAGAAAAGATAGTGCCAAGTAGTGTACAACTCAGCATCATAATAGAAATGCTTGGCAAGACTTCTTTCTTCTTCTCCTGACAGTAATATTTATTTTCCTTTCCTTCTTAACTTTAAAATATTGAAAACTTGTAGCACTAGAAGAGTGTCTGAAATCTCTGGGAAATGCTGTTTTGATTCTCATATCATGCATTGAAATCTCTGTTTAAAACTCAAGTGCCTCCCCATGTAGCATGGATCTGGTACACTCAGGCACTATTCTGCCATTCTGAAAGGCTTCTAGAGTAGTTACTATTTTCTAGAAAAGCACAGAATCTAATTTTTAAATACTCAGACTTTAATTTCCACAGAAGACCAGAAACGTTTTATTACAGAGAGGTTAATTCAGTACAGCAAGGACACAGACACGTGAAAATCTATCACAGAGTTTACATTGCCTTAAAAAATGAGTTTCTCTGAGTGTTTCACAATTTCAAAGGATTTCTTCTTATAGCAGATCAGAGAGAGAAATAATGGTAATCTCTTTTCATACATGAGGAACTGAAGCAGAGTTAAGGCAAACTATCTCATTAAGACTCTGACAAGAGATTGACAGAGGAGAGGAGGAAACTCAGACTATGCTTCTTCCTGCATCATCAGAACAAACTCTTATACTGATACTTTAAAGTTCCTGAAGTTGATGGAACTGCTTTCACTCTGATGTTTGGCCAAATGCTTTGTAAATACATGAAAATACCCACTAAGGAAGGTTGCAGGACAATTTAAGTCTTCTGCAAAAGAGAAACTACATGAATGAAAGTATATATACTTGTTGTTATTTATTTCCATATTCAGATATTAGAGCCAACTTGATAAGGTGTATTTAACTGTTAGCCAATTCATAATTTGTCTTCTCTTTAAATAAATACTTTTAAAAATAATAATTAAAACCACACTTTTAAAAAATACTAGAGCTTTAAAAATCTGTACTTGTGACTCTTGTATTACTCACTAGCTTTACAGATGTGTCCTCATACTATACTTTGGATCATACATTAATTTTTTAAAATAACTGCAAATTTATCATACTCCTAAGCAAATAAATATATTTATATTTTATTAATATTAGAAAATATACAGTACTAATGAGCATGCTGTGAGTTATTTTTGTGAATAATTAAAAACAATGGAAATAAATACATAGATACATGTATTAGTCTGATTAAATTAAAACACCTTACATGTATTCACTGTGTTTTCAGACAGATAGAAACGAGTTATGAATTTCACAGGTACTTTTCCCTCTGTTCTATTGTTTAAAATGCCTTTCATTTGATAAAACATACTGTACTTCAGATTACTCTGGCATTAAGCTTTATGATGGTATATACTCGGTAGTTTTTTACTACATAAAAACCAACACAAATTGGCAGCCACACAGAGGCTTTAAATTTACACAGGGAGTCTCCACAAGCACAGTTCTCACCAGGCATTTTTCATGTCCTGTTATCAGTGACAAGGCCCATAGATCCATATGACACCTTAAATACTATCATTTTACTGTAACTGCTCCCAGTAACAATGGCTTGGCTTTCACTTCAGCATCTTCCATCTTTACAACAAAATCTGAACATACTTAGAAAAAGAAGTCTGTGTTTCACTGTGCTGTAATGTATCAAAGTAATGCTTTTAACGTTGCCTGGAAGACCCAAACTCTTGTTGACAACTGTGCTTTGATTAATAAAATGAACTGCAAACACATTGGTTTTCACAAAGTATTAAGTTTATGTTGTTTCTTCAACACTCAGTTGTGGAAACATGGCACTAAATCCAGGCCCACATGTCCTCCCCTGTGTGTTACAAAGTCATGCAAACTTGCACATGAAGAAAGGCTTAGCTTGAAGTACATGAAAGACAGAAGTTTATTTTCTAAATGGGATATTATTAAAACTGGGATTAAAATGGCTTCACCAGATGTTTACTCTTGTGAAATGCTTAAGAGCAGCACCAAGTTAGACTTGGTGTCAACTGATTACTGTAATTTTGATCAAGAATTGATAAATCCTACTTTTTTATATATTTTCAGAATTTAAATAAACTACGACCAGTGTTTTGGAAAGACAATTCTCATTTAACCTGATTTTGCCAGCACAAATTTTATCAATTTTCTGATACCTAATAGTATGATAGATGATTTTGAAAGTTACATTTCCAGATAATGCCCAAAAAACACTCAAGTTTTTTATCATCATACATTTACTGACCCAAAATTCAAACACAATCTCAGTGACAAGGGATGTGACAAAGAACCTCTAAGCAATGCCATCTGTGATGAAAATCTGACATGTTCAGCTTTAGAAAGGTCAATGCAGAAGGACAACCTTGTTTGCCACATCCTTCATAACAGAATTCAGCAGCTTGAATAAAGAAAATGCTTTCCTTTAGTCTGATCAATCACATAACATCAGGGCAACGTCTCAAATACTATGAAGAAGCCTTAACATGTTTGCGAATAGTGATTTTTCTTTGATGCTGTCACCTTCAAGTCTGCATAATACTCCAGTTTGGGAGACTACTTCAAACCATTCGACATCATACAAAGAATGAATTAGAAAATTTGTTAGAAAAAATACTTCACGAAATAGTGTTCTCTTTAAATCACAGCTATTATAATGCCTGAAAGTCATTGTAAAAAAATCTCTATTTTTAATTGAAAAATAGGTATAAGTTTACATTCTAGTTAACTTATTACAATGCTGTTCAGTCCAACAACCTCCAAGCCATGAAACTACTTTAATTGTTGTGTTTCTTCATGAGTTACTCAATCCTGTCTATGCAGACAATACCCTTCATCAACTTTTCAGAGCTTCTGGTCTGCAGGAACACTTTGACCTTCTGTATGCCTCTTCAAAACATGACAGCAAGGTAAAATTACTTACACCGTGCTTTGCTCAGAGTTCAACTTTTTCCATGGACAGGTCAGAAAAATAGATACAGTCATCAGGCAACATTCAGTGTTGAAGGAAGGGTTACTTTTTGGTGGTGCTAGTTTTGTCGTTACACAGTTAACTACAAAAAAATCCAAGTAGAAACAGTATATGGAAGTACGTATGGATGCAATGAACCCTGTTCAGAATTAAGGCAAATAATGTAGAAAAAAAAGGAGCAACACTAGAGAGAGCTACAGAGTGACAGTCTGGAGTGTGATGCCACTGAAGTCAGTATCAAGCACTGCTTGATCTCCATGGTACAATGCTCTAACTGATCAGTCAGAAGTCTACAACAGTACAAATGTGGTCCCAACTCTCTGGTTACTTTCCACTGTAGAGACAATATACAGAAATAATTTACATACGATGATAATTATTTCTTTGGCAGAATGGAACACTGGATTCAAAAATGCATTTATTTTTTTTAAATAGTTCACAGTATCTTTTTACTACCAATGTAATTTACCATAAACAGATTAGATCTTCCAGAAGTACTACTTGGTCTAATTCTTTCATCCATGTATAGATGTTTCTCCTTTTCATTTAATTAGCACTAAAAAAACCAATTCAGTAACAGTCATCTTTAGCATCCTGACTAGATAGTCCCTTGGAACTATCGAATGTAGCAGCCTGCAGGTAGAAGCACAAACATGAAACAAAACTGGAC
Organism: Pterocles orientalis; assembly: GCA_011057875.1. Taxonomy (NCBI): domain Eukaryota; kingdom Metazoa; phylum Chordata; class Aves; order Pterocliformes; family Pteroclidae; genus Pterocles; species Pterocles orientalis. The sequence goes on from WKFP01015475.1 coordinate 297,609, forward strand.
TGTGAAGAAGATGCTCAGACCTATGATAGTGTCGTGGGTTAAGCAGAGCAGAGTTAATTTTTTTTTCCTTTTCCCTTCTCTTCATAAATAGCTAGCAACAAGCTATGTTTTGGATTCCTGCTCAGGAGGGAATTGATAAGAGAAGAACGTTTATAGTTATTGCTAGGATGTTGCTATTTGTTCTCAAGGACATACATTCAGCCTTTTGGGGGGGAAGAGACAGTCTGGCTTCTAGTCTGGGATTTGCTTTTAGGTAAAGATTGAGAAGCAGACTGACCAATTATTCCATCCCATGCACGTCGTACCCAGTATATTAGAAGAAGACTCTTCTAGGAGTACTGGCTTGCACTTCCGCATTTGTCTCGCTTTGGGGAGCCTGCATTCGCTCTCCCAAGGCCTTTCCTCCCCCCTCCCCGCACGGTCGCCGTTAGCTCTCGGCCCAGGACACTCGCTTATCTCCGTTCCGTGAGTTTTGGCATCCTCCCTCTCCCGGAGGATCGTTAGCTGTTTTTTTTTCCCCTGCTTCGGTCAGCTCTCGGGTTGAGACGCTTGGGCTGTTATCTCCGTTCCGTGAGTGCCTCCGGGAGCGGTGCACCCCCTTTCCCCCCTTTCCCCCCCCTTTCTGGGGGAATCGTCTGTACGGTTTCTGGGGATTATTAGCTGGCAACAGGCCGAGCCTTTTCAGGGGGGCAGTATCATTGTCAACAGGCC
>WKFP01015475.1:298339-515584 GCA_011057875.1 Pterocles orientalis
ATAAAAAAAAAAAAAAAAAAAAAAAAAACACCAAATTAAACAAGTAAACACTGACCTGCGATTCTTACCGATTAGAATGATATCTAATCTCATAAAAAATTTGACTTGAAGTTTTCTCCACTGTTTCATACAGGTTACACAATTATTTAATCCTTGCAAGAATCTTTCTCAGAACACTTCATAATCTGAAATTCACAGTTCACCCAGCTACTGCCATGCAAGCTCACAGATCTCTGGAGTAAACTGGGTCATGGCAGGTGACTTCCATGGTCAAAACATAATGTACTAAAGATTTAAGCAAAGGGAGCCATCACACCTCACGTGAGAGATTTTTAATTCCCCAAGCCCTCTGCTGTACATCTTGAAATGCTGATGTCTGTGAAAAGTTCAGAAAAAGGGTCACAGGGAGCAAAGAAGAAAGAGAGAGAATTGGAATATGAGTATGATGGAAGAAGACGTAAAAGACAAATAGTAAAACAGTGTCCATTTACATTTATATAAGATCTTCACAAAGGTATGTCTAAGCCAAAAAATTAAGGTGGCTCTAAATAGGTTTGAATATATGCCCATAGGAAACATTTTGCACTATACCTATGATGTGTGCAAACCATCTTTATGTTTATTTCCTCATCTACACTGTGCTGAACACATAAGCCACATATCGTTTAAGGTGCTTGCCTTACTGCCAATTGACTTTTTATAAATTACTCTTATTTTTAAATAATTACCAAATCATTTTGTCAAACATTTTTCTCGAGAAGGGGAAAAAAACAAACTCCCAGACAAAACCAAAACCTTTAAGGGTTTTTGGATTCAAAGAAAAGAAGCCATAATAATTTCAAAAAAGTCAAGCAGCTGGTGGATTGGCATGTGGAGACTGATGAGAGCTCTGTTGAATTTACAGAACATATATGCACTTGAATGTTTCTACACTAAAAACAAATACAAAGCTGACCTACCTATTGTTTGCCCTATAGCAGCATGAAAGTCAGAACTATATCCTAGTCAGATCTGTCTCAGACCAGAAAAGGACACCTGGGCTACTGTTTCTGGTTACCATGTAACACACTACATTTACCCAAACATGTCCAAAGATTACCCAGAGCACATCACAACCTCAAGTCCCCATCACCTTCCAATCATACAACAGGCTTTAGACTTCCACTACTATGACTTGCCAGGGAAGCTGTGGATGCCCCATCCCTGGAGGTGTTCAAGGCCAGGCTGGATGAGGCTTTGAGCAACCTGGGCTAGTGGAGGGTGTCCCTGCCCATGGCAGGGGGGTTGGAACTCGTTGATCTTTAAGGTCCTTTCCAACACAAACCATTCTATGATTCTATGACTTATTTGGAAACATAGGGTTTGTATCTTGCAGTAGAGAAACACCGCTGTCAAGAGGAAAACTTGAGGGCATATTATGATGAGAGTTTCTTCTGCTTGGTTTCTCACACCTGCACCTGCTGGTGTTATTTATAGCTGTTGACCATCATAAACATACTGACCTAAAATAAAAATAGGAACCATTACAGAATGACATGCATAAGCTTTCTAAAAAAAAAAATAATTCAGGCAGCCATCAGAAGAACTAATTTCGTATGATCAACCTGAAGTATGCTCTAAAGCAGCTGTGTGGTGATTATTCTGTAAAGGGAGAAACTGCAGCTGGAAAAATCTTCAACAACTTCATATCTTTGCCCTTTGATTATAAAGAAGTACGAATACAGGGAGAGTCGATATCAACTGCACCTCACTTCACCACAGCTTCTTTGTGAATTAAATAAATTGCAACACACTTTGAGTTTGGAAGAATCAGACATTCCTTCATGAACCAGCTATTTAAACAGCCTTCCATCTTAAAATTATGTATTTGACATTATTTTATGTAATTGTATAGTTTGCTTCCATTTATTTGCCCACTGGTCTCTGAAAACCTGATTGATACACTCGCTAAGGCTTTCCCTGCTGTCATCCATCTGTCTTCTCTGCCTCCTTAGACTTACATTCAAAGCTCTGCTTCTGCCTTGTTCAACTTTTACACAATTCTGAGTTATTCCTACTTACATCCCATTTGACCTCTCTACAAACTCCAAGAAAATTTTAGCTTTTCTCCCCTTCCACTACCTGCCTTGGGATTTCAAAGCACAAAGTGTGAGTGCAGCACTTCACTCACTTCACTCGGGCTTTACCCCAGCCTCCTTCACTGCCTTTTCCATGCCAACAGCTTTCATAGCAGATTATAGCCTATCTGGCAACAGCCCACATGAGTCTATCCAGTGCATTACAGGAGATGCTGAGTTCGTTCTGCCCACTCTATGAGCGAGTCAAGCTACCTGCTTTACATAGAGTTAAGCCTGAATTTAAAAAGTTCTCCTGAGATATAAAATACATCAGACCAAACTCAGCATTATGTCAATACAGGCACAGATCTTTTGGACTGAGATCAACTCACATTGCACTTTCTCAGACCCCTTGTCAGAGACCCTAAATACACCTATAAAATATCTTGGAGACATTTCCTCACTAATTTTTCTTCCTCTCACAAACTTCACATGAATTCATATAAATGTGTGCAAACCTGTCCTGGTTTCAGCTGAGACAGAGTTAACGTCCTTCATAATAGCTAGTAAGAGCCTGTGTTTTGGATTTGTGCTAAAAAGAAAGCTGATCACATACTGATGTTTATAGTTGTCGTCAGTACAGTCCAAGGTCTTTTCAGCACCTCCGCTGTTTGCAGGTACAGGAGAAGCTGGGAGGGAGCACAGCCCCAGTTACTAGCCCAGGATTTGATCTTAGGTTTGGGATTGAGACCCAGAGTGGCCAATAGTCTATTCCATATCATGCACGTTGTGCCCAGTGCACAGATGAGGGCCCTCCAGAAGCTCATCCCTTCTGCCTCCAGGTCAGCTCTCTTTCCAGGTCGGTTCTCTTGGGGTGGTCCCTCTCACTGGGTTGTCTCCTTCTCTTGGTCAGATCTCGGTCTGCGATGCTCGGACTCTCATCTCCGTCCCGGGAGTGCAGTTTTGGGACTCTCCTTGCTCTGGAATTGTTAGTTGGGAGCAGGCTGAGCCTTGGTCACTGGGTGGGGGGTCAGTATCACTGTGTATCACTCATTTGTATATTTGAATATATTATTATTTTCAATATTATTGTAATTTAGTTATTAATTTGTTCTTATTTCAACCCATGAGGTTTTTTTTCCCCTTTACCCCTTTAATTCTTTCCCCCATCCCTGGGGGCCGGGGGGTGCGGAGTAAGTAAGCAGCTATGTGGAGTTGGTTCTGAGACAAGGGTAAACCCATCACAAAACCATTTCTGGGTTAAGTTAAAAAGATAAACCTATACTCCAGAGTACTCCTTCTTGTTTACCCTTGCTATTTCCTCTGTAATTTTTGCGGTTCCTTGTGATTAAAAAAAAAAAATCCCCTTCCCACAAAACTTCTGCTGAAGGTGCAAAAACACCTGAGCCAGCTCTGCTCAGGACCCCATGGATATAGAGGACCACCAGCCCAGGCTGTTCCTCACTCAGGTACAGATGCCCTACTTCCGATTATGCCCCTTTTTTGGGGATTCCTATTTCCACACCTTGAACACATTTCCTAACATGTCATGAACTACTGTCTCCAGTTCCGGACTCCCCAGTACAAGAAAGGCATAGATACATGGGAGCGAGCACAGGAAAGGGCCATGGAGGTGATTAAGGGACTGGAGCACCTGCCAGATAAGAAGAGGCTGGGAAAACTGAGACTGTTCAGCCTGGAGAAAAGAAGGTTCAGGAAGGATCTCATAGATGTGTATAAATAACTGATGAGGAGGAGTGAGAAGACAAAAGCAGACTCCTGTCAGTGGTTCCCAGGGACAAGACAAGAGACAATGGGTAAAAACTGACATAAATTGATACAAAGGAAATTCCCTTTATACATAAGAAATTTTTTTCTTCCCAGAAAGCGTGGTCAAACACTGGAACAGTTGGCCCAGAGAGGTCTTGGAGTCTCCATCCTTGGAGACATTAAAAATCCATCTGGACACAGCCCTGGGCAACCTGCTTTAGCTGATTCTTTGAGCAAGGGAGCTGGACAGGATCATCTCCAAAGATGCCTTTCAGCCTTCAATCATTCAGTGATATCTATCAACTTTGTGCTTTTGTTGAATTATTTTTTGCTTTTGACACTGTTCACTAGTCCCTCTTCTTTCTCCTTCCCCCATTCCCGGCACTTTGTGTCCCTCTTTCTTGAAAGGCTCATTAACGGCACTCAACTGAATAGTCGGCTCAAATCAGAAAGCAGCACAACAACCTCCACATGGCTTTTGGGCTTCCGAGTGATGCCACTCAGCAAAGTCAATTGTGCTGACTGAACCCACAGCATGACCTACACACAGACCAGATAATTGATAACAGAAAGTTGATTTCATTTCTTTTCTCTCAATTCCTGCTCACTCTCATCACCTTTGTCTAAAATGTCCCTTTGTTTTTTTGGACCAGGTAAGAGGTCATGCTAGCTCTGACGAAACCCAGACTACTTCTGTGCCTCTTTTATTTATTATCATAAGCGCAATCTGGTTTTTAACCAGGAATATCAAAGTTAAGAAGGTCTTAAAATTCTCGGATGTTACGAGAAGACTTACAAAATTTTAATTTCATTGTTTTTTAAGTTACTTTACTCATTGTAAAATCAGCATATCCAGAATACAGGTCCCCTCTCCATACACACCCACAGACCTTGGATAAACAGCAGACTTGATCATCCTCTTATTAACCCTGATGTCTTTGTTGGAATTATTCCTCACTTATGCTGATACAATGGAGGGAAGAACCTGGTCCTTCATGTTGAAAGACTCACATCAAAGTACTGGAGAAAGAATCACCAAGCTTTCTAATGCTCTTCTTTTTGTTAATATTGCATTTAATTACTGCTATAAGAATGGTCCATAATAAGCTTCAAACCTGGTTATACATTAACTGTATTTTTTTTTTGTTTCCACACATGCAAGTGAACATAAAGGAAAAACTTCAAAGAGCCCTGTTTGTGCAATTGAGACGGACTAGATTCAATTAAAGATAAGAAAAAGGGAAAGTAGTAAATTATTTAATCAACTGCATGTCTGCGTTACTAGAGGTTGCAGCATAATAAAGATTTCTATAAGATTTTACTTTATCACAAATACAAACAAATAAATTGAAACATCATCCTGATTAATGAAAAAATATAAAGTACCAATGCTATCAAAAATTTTTTTTTCTGCATTCTGTTATATAAGCTTGTACTGCCAAAAGTTACATAGTGCTTAAAATATGTAATTATACCAAATAACAGGGACAAAGCCCTGAGGAGTTTTAAAAGTCACAGATAAAAGCCAACACAGTAGATGCAGTTTTGCAGCAGGGAGACTGGTGCTAGTGCTGCTTGACTTTTACTACTAGAAGTAGACTGAGAAGTCAATATCGAGCTATGACAGATGCTGACACAGGTCAAAATGATTGAAGAGTTATCCAGAACAGAAAGCAGGGAGGGCCTGCTCAATAATGTGCTCCTATTTTAGCTCAGTGTTTGCAGGGCCTATGAATGTCATGACAGCAACCTTCCTCACCAACAGAAACATTTCAGTGGCCATTATGTAGTGACAAGGAAGTAAGCTCACAAGGATTTTCCACTAGGCAGGTACTTCTGGTGTGTCTCTCCTACAAGCCAAGTTCCTAGGCTTTTCTGCCCATGGTCTTCTGAGAAATGGAAAGGAAATGAAGGCAGCATAATTTATTCTTGCTGAGGACTGAAGAAAAAGGTATATACTAGATTGTCACTTTCCAAGTAAAAGGAGAAAATCTGCAAATAAGGCCCATGAAAATACATACAAAGCTAAGAAAGTATCTGTGCAGGTTTTGCTATAAAGTAAACCAAGTATAAAACTGTTTTGGAAATTCCCATCATTTACTTACTGGACACCAGCCGTGTCAAAAAAAAAAAAAAAAGGTGGAAATATCTGATCTCAAAGAGAAGTGAAATGCAAAATCCATGAAGATAAAAGAATAATGAAAAATACACTTGTCATTCCTTGGACCAGAAACAAAAACATTGAAATAGATGAAGAAATATGGCTGCTATTGGTGTTTAAATAGACAGAAGTTTTGCATGAGCTTCTTTCATGATCCACAAAGCAGCAAATACTTAAATGCTTTCAAGGAACTTCATAAGCTTTAGTAAATTTGCTTTGAAAAACAACATGACATAGTGGTCTACTAATTGTTTTTCAGAATAAATAAACTGTTACAATATATTAAAGGGAGAATGTGACTCTTCTGCCAGAAATAATAATAAAAAACCAACAAACCCAAACTAAACAACTCTTTTACATAATTACTTCAACTGTGAAAAGCAGAAGAATCCTGCTTAAAAAACAGAAGAATCCTGCTTAAAAACCAGAATACCCCTAAGTATCACCCATCAGCTGTGCAAGAGCAAAATAAACAAAAGATTACATTACTGCTGCTCCTAAAGCAATGTCTTTCCTTACTCCAGCCAAGGTTGTTTTTTTTACTTTTTCCTGTATTGAAGCAACAAAGATGGGCATATCTATGGAAATAATTTTATCATCAATGAAAATAAAACCTGTCCATCTATGTTTTCATACAAACCTCTCAGCTTTTACATGAAAGGATAAAATATTTTTTAAAAGAAACCCTCCCAGTTATGAAAGGAGGAGGTGTTCTCTTAATGAATCTCACCATTTGAAACAACTGCTTATGGTTCTTACACAGTTACAAATCAGGAATAACTCTATCAAATCTTATACAATTGTTCTGGTACAAAAGACATGAAAGCAGATGGAATACCCAGTGCAATTTGTTTTAAGAAAGTGGTGAAATACCTGTTAGTTTGTCTGAACTACATCTTCCAAGAGGCACTGCAGTCTCACTTAAATGAAACCAATGTGATAGAGGAAATCTAATCTAGTAAAGGAAATAGAAAACAAATGTCAAAATATTGGAATTGCCTATGGGACAAAATTTGTGATTCCAGCTAGCTCCAATGTTTCATGTTCAGATCCGGTGGCTGCCATTTCCATCAAATAGCCCCAAAATAAACACGATCGAAGCCTGGAGAGGTGATAGTCTCAGTTCACAGCAGAGAGACTGCTGTGCTCTAGATGCACATCTGGAGCATCCACAAGACAGAAGTGTTCATGCAAAACTGTAGAGAGAGTAACTGTGGAGTAATAAACACAAGCAATCTGGCAAGTGACTCACCCTGAGCTGATTCAGAATTTCTGTTCCCTGTCTCTGTATGTGTAAACCTGCTTGGAATAACTGATTAATTATGAAGGCATTATATTTGAGGTAACCTGTCCAGTTCCTCAGATACAAAGACCAAATTAAGAAACCTCATTAAGCTAAGCAGAAGTTTAAAAACAAGAGATGAGGGTAAAATCAGAATTTTCACATAGCGTTTTGCAAAGAATCATTAAAACAGGAAGGCTGGTTGAATGTACAGGAGCAATGAAGTCACTTGTCTACCCCAAAAGCAAAGTTAAGTGCATCTAGACTACTCAGGATAGACTTTTTTTTCTTAAAAATCTGCAGTGAAAGAGAATCCTCACTATTTCCTGTTACTCGGCATTCCTGCCTTTCATTCACAAAGGTGAAAGTTTTTTCCCAATATCAAATCAAAAGCACTGGACTTTGATGGGTTGGTTACTTCTGTGTTTTTTTGAAAAAAAAACTAAGCTAACTATTACCTGTTTATCCACATGAATGTCTTTTTGTCTATAACAGTCTTTTACCTACTGAAAGTCTGTTATCATGAGTTCCCCTATTTAGTCAAAATCAACTAAATACGTCTTCTCTGCTCAAAAGGAAACTTTCCATACCTCTTGTAATTTTGCAATTCTTCTCTGAGTAGCTATAATTTTAAGCTCTTTTCCAAAGTATGGAGGCAAACAATGGACACATTACTTCATAGTCAAGTCTTCATCAGGTTCAGAGTAAAATTATTAATTTACATACACTGCAGATAGCATTCTGGTTAATACAATCATAAAAACACCTGATTTTTATTTTTCAAAAACACCATTTTTTTAAAGTGGAAAAAGACTGTGGTCCACTGTAGTATTCAGATACTGTTCTTCAGAATAAATACCTAGTTCTTTATCCTCATTTTGTATCTGCATTTCACTCTTCCCTCTAAGCATTTTACACTTATCACTGAATTTCAGTACAGCGATATAAAACACCTCAAATTTTCCAAGATAATGATCTTCCTTTTCTATTGTTCAAAATGTTTCCAAACTCGCACATTTCATCCAGAAATTATATGAAGCATACCTGTTAGTCTGTTACCAAGTCATTTATGAAAATGTTGAACAAAATCAGGCCCAGCACTGTCCACTCTCCTTGACAGTCAGACATTGACAACTCAACTTTCAGTATAATTTCCAACTAGTCATGCACCTTGTTTTAATTTCATCTAGACCATACTGTCCTAATTTATTTACGGATGCCTCTATGGGACAGTATCAGAAGCCTTGCCTGAAGTAAAAATTAATCCTATCTGTTCCCACATCTGATTAATCCAGAGATCTCATCAAAGTAATTAGAATACGTTGATGTGATTGTTTTTGACAAAACCATACTAGCTTTTTTTATTATCTTTGCTGTACCTATACATTCAATGTCTAATAATTTGTTCCAGTAACTTTCCAGATGTTGAAAATTACACTGATTCATCTACAGTTCTACAATAGTTTTTTTTTTTCTTTTATAAAGTTAGGTACTATGTTTGCTAATGGTTCAGGGATTGAGCTGGCAAATTTAATTGGATCCTGTCAACATGAATACATCATGTTACTTTAATATTCTTTAAATTGTTCCTTCCCAATGTACTCTTTGTACCTAGTTGGTAATGTTGCTTACAGAACTGAAGGGGATTTTTTTTCTCTGTTTTTTGTTATTCTTTCTTGCTAAGCAATGGACCAGCACTATCATTCTGTCATTCTAACATTCAGAACTTTTTCCCCAAAGCTTTTAAGTGCCTTATTTGTGTGATTTAGAATCATAAAATCATAAAATACTTCAGGTTGGCAGGGACCTTAAAGATCATTTAGTTCCAACCCCCCTGCCATGGGCAGGGACACCCTCCACTAGCCCAGGTTGCCCAAAGCCTCATCCAGCCTGGCCTTGAACACCTCCAGGGATGGGGCATCCACAGCTTCCCTCGGCAACCTGTTCCAGTGCCTCACCACCCTCACAGTAAAGTATTTCTTCCTAATATCTAATCTAAATCCACCCTCTTTCACCTTAAAACTGTTACCCCTCATCCTATCACTACACTCCCTGATGAAGAGTGCCTCTCCACCTCTCCTGTATCCCCCTTGAAGTACTGGAAGGCGCCTTCTCTTCTCCAGACTAAGCAACCCCAGCTCTCTCAGCCTGTCCTCATAGATCTTTACCTACGTGACAAAAATATACATCCAAACATGCAAATATTTCAACAGTGATATATACTGGCAAATAAAGACATAATCTATATTCTTGAAAAGGATATAACTAAACTTATAAAGTCTCTACACATTTTGCATTATATATGTATTAGAAAAAATGCAATAAAAATTTTAAAGGATCCATTTACATTCTAAAACCATTGCTCATAGAAAGTTTATTTATTATCTCCAATTAATACTAACTTAAAGACTGGGCATCTGAGTCAGAAATACATCACTCCATTGTCCCAAAATCAAATTAAATGAAAAATAGTAAATTCCAATACAATAGAATATTTTCATAATATTTTCCTCATGTTTCTCATAAATTGCTGCAAAACAAACCGAAACACTGACTCTGTATCTATCTAGTACAGGGAGATTATTTACATTTCATTAATTGTTTAATTTACATTTAAGTAAGCTACTGTTGCATTCACATGAGATTTTCTCAGTATGTAATTGTTTTATACACCATTCTGATGTTAAAATTTTTTCAGCCGTCTGCAGTATAGCTGAATATGTAAGAGAGGGTTTCTTTTACACTGTCACTAGCAAATGCTTGTCAATTTAGCAATCTCTCTACACATAAACATTTATGAAAATGTCAGTCATTGTGGCTTCCACGTGCTTAAAAATATTTAAAATTTCCCCAGAAGGTGGTAAGCTCAGTTCCTTGTCCTGTTCTTGATACAGTAATAGGCTGCTATTATTGAAAGTCCTCCCAGGGCTTTGTTTCTTTTAACTAGGCCCAAAGATGGTTAGAAGGCTTTCTCTAACATCTTTTTAAAGGCTCTTCTAAAATGACCTTATCTCCAGCTCATCTGAGTTTATCCTCTTCAACAAGACGTAGGAGATGGCTTCTGTGGTCTTCAAGGTTATGTAAACCTAACCATTAAAACCATTGTAGGTCTAAAGTCTCCCCAACATAAGATAGCTAGCGTTATAAAAAACCTACCAGAGACACTAAAAATGCATTTAAAGTACTAAACTCTTTACAAAGGTGCTTTAATATGGTTCTGTTTTGGAGACACACAAACTTGTCTTCCACACGCTGTGCTGAATAGAGTGTAATGGAGAAACACTTTTTTCATAGTTTAGCTCATTTCAATAATTTAATGATGAATTTGATAATGGCAGTTTATAATGAGTAATGTGGTCTGGTGTAAAGAATAAACAGAAATTAAAGAAAAGGAAGAGCAGCTGCAAAGATCAAAATACTGAGAGATAACATCTCTTCACTAGAAGATAATTTAAATAAGCTATAGCATAGTAATTTTTAGAATTGCACAAACATACTTGGTAAAGCCAAAAGGTCAAATGCAAATTTTACAACTCTCTGAAAGTAAGGAGAACATCAAACTCAACAAAAGACCTACAAGATCCATATTTCTTCAGCACATTGTAACACCATCATTTCACTGTTCCAATTTAATAAAAATTTCAAAGCTGAAATAAAATAGTAGTGGTGAAAATAATGAAAAGAAGTTTTGAAAAGGGAAATGCAGTCTATGAGAAAGAGACAGGAAATGTATATGTCATACAAGTTTCAAGGGAAATTCAAGAATTTGAGAATTTCAAGATTAAAAAAAAAGGGGTCAGATGTTAGGTGGAATCCATCTTAGACTTTGTCACAAAGAAATTTATCCATCCTTGATGTCAAAATAATAAGTTAGCTCCAATCTGTTTCTGCAGCAGCCTACACTGCCCGAGCCAACAAAGTACTGTTGTTACAGTTTGCACTAGAAAGGAACAAAGCTTTTTCTCTTATTAGCAGAAAATGTTATAGAAATTCAATAACATGTTCCCAAAGTTCACCCCACAAATTGAAGAAAATCTTGTTCACAAAATTGCACTACAATGGTAAAGAAACTTAAAAGGAGACCATTAAAACAATGGTTTATTCTGTTTCAATTTATATGAACTTTTTCAAAACCTGTAAGACACACTTTAGCTGAGGAACTGTGCTTTAGCTGAGCTGTGAGACACTGAATCAAAAAGAGGTCAACAGGATAGAGATCAGAAAAGGAATGCTTACTGTGATGAGTTGTAGGCACTCAGACAAGTTTGTTTGTTTGTTTTAAAGTCTGTTTGTTTGGGGTTTTTAAAATTTAATCTAATTTACTGGAATCAGATCCTTGCTACCAGATCTTCCGTAGAGCAGCAGATTTGTCAGTAAACTAAATGTCATTGCGCTATATGTAAATTTTTACTAAAATCACATCCTCTGTTATCCAGCAGTGGGTTCTGGGAATCACAGCTACAATAAGAGGCAAAAGGTTTGAACTGTACTGAGAACTTCTGACCAAAGCAGAATTCTGAAAAAAAATTCCACTGAAATTTAGAGTCATATAAAACAAAGGAGCATGAATTATCCATTACAGAAATTTAAGAAAAATTATCGTTTTGCAAATGAATATTGAATGTGGTACAATTCTTTTATCTAGAGTAGTGGATCCAAACATTCTAGACCAACAACCATCATCGATATCTTTCATTCCTCACATATGTATTACTTAAAGTTTTTAAGGAAAAAAAAATCCGCTTTTCATCACTATAATAAAGTCCTGAACTCTTTTGGAGTCAATTCCATGATATATGCAAGAATCTGTAGGCCATAGAATGGAAAATGCACAGGAAAGAAAGCCCATGATGTTCCTAGCAACCTGTAATTTATTCCCTGCAACCTTTTTTTTTGTACGAGGAGACTCGATGCTCACACACACAGAAGGTGATCACAAATTCTGAAACTTCTTCCCCACTAGCTCCCGTCTGAAAAGTGCAGTTGAATGTGTTACATTTTATCATGTACTAACATGACAAAACAACAGTGAAGTCATATTTAGCACCTCTTGGGATTAACTGAAGATTATATTTCCATGTTTTATGAACAGTTACATGTGTTTCACTTTTTATCTCATTAAGTTGCAATAGTTCGCAGGACCAAAACCCAAGAGATGTACGTGCACATAGTAGGTGCATGGTAGAAGTTGGCTCAATGAACTTTACTTTTATTTCCCTGGATTAAGAGGGCTTGAGGCATGAGTTTAATGAAGGAGACATATGAGGCTAGCAACCTCAGCTTTCAGTTATTTCTTTGCTTCTCCTAGAATCCTTAAGCTTCGTATTTGTTTAATTCTCCAATGTATTTACACCTTTCTATTTCCGACAAGGCAAAGATTTAGTAATTCTAAATAGTTTTTCTCATACTGTCAAATGAATGAGCAGAAAGATGCCTTCAGACCATTAAGGAGAAAACATCTGCCCCTACGCTAGAATTCACCACATTTCAACAGAAAATGTTACAGAAGAAGGAAGAGGTTTGGGTTGGGTTTCTTTTTATCCCATTTTATTTGGTTTTGAAAAAGTTAGCCTAAAATAAGAATTATGTGTAAGGCTAAACACTAAACCTTAGATGCAAATAACAGGAGTCATCATCAAGCAATATATCAATATCTCCTAGCAAACATCTAGAAGTTAATTATGCTAATTTCACACACTAATGGCTTTGGACTGCACCTAAAAGAGCCTACAGCCATTTTATGAAAACAAAAAATTAACAGCTGTTGCAAGGGTGAATTTGAACAATGTAACATCTCCTTAGAGCTCTGGCTACTGTGAAATGTTATTTAAATTCTTACTCAGTAAGTCAGCCAGTGACACCTTTTTGCATTAGTTGTAGAGTCAGTTGTACAAATCTTTATTTGACCTGGTTTTAGATCAAAGAGATGAGCTCTGGATCAGCTGAAGAGACAATCAATTCTCATTCCCTCAATGGAAAACACCCACTGTGGACTCCTACAGCAAAGCCAGTTTAATTACGGATCCAGCCACAACCTATCAGTATCATGTCAAAAAAGACATATCTAGATCCTATCATATCTAGATCTATATACTCACCCCAAAAGTGACCTTTTTTCCTGACACTTTAAGATACCAGCTTCTATCATTTGTTGTTCCAACTGTACTAATCCACTTTCAGACTGAAAAATATGCTATCATCCAAACCCTGCTACTCTGCAGGGGGTCCACACTGCTTTAATTGAAGTTAAGGGCCACTTTGCCTTTGACTTCAAGACTGTTGTGACATTGGAGCCTTTTAAAGCATACTGTACCCTTCCAATCTACTTTTCACTCATAATGTACAGACCTGGTAACCATCTTCTTTCTATCTGTGGTGAATTCTACAGGGTGCAACCAGCTAATTCTGAATAAATGTTACATTCAGTTCCGGATATGCAATAGTCATTAAACAGACACTACATTCCCCCTATTTTTCATACTCAGGGTGCGAAGAAGGCCATTTCAGTGTTCACTTGACTGCTATGATAATTTCCAGGCCAACTCTCAGTCTTCCAGGTCATTGCAAGCTCCCTCTGGGTCATTTCCACAGCAACTCAGAGGCCACATAGGGAGACATGACCAACAGAAGTGAATGAAGGGCAGTTACTCATGCAAATGTTCATATAGCTCTGGTTCTGGACATCTAATGGAATACAATCTTAGAGTTCTTCTGGAACTGCTGAACTGGGAGGTCTGATTTCCTTTTCAACTCGCAGATGTCCAGAGTGCTCTTATGAGAGAGGGTGATTTCAAAATAATTACATGATACAGGATTTTCTGCCCCTAAAGTCTAATTTCCTTAAGAAGACTGAGCCCTGAGAACCTACCATAGACCCATACATTTCTATTTAGTAGTTTAAGACAAATAACACCCTTTCTAGAAAGCTGTCACTTCTGTAAATGATGCCTACATTCATCATTTTGCAAACAGTATTCTAAAAAGCTTAATTATTACAATGAAATCATAAGAGACTGGATAACAGATGTCTTCAACTGCTTTAAAATGAAAAAAAGAAAAACAGAAACTGTATTTACAATCATTTTACACATGCAGTATGTCTTTCATTTTTCAGTGACGGATTAGGGGCAAAGTCAAATAAAGAATCCAGATCTGACTCCAGTTCTCTGCTGTGCCACCTTAGCATTAAAGTCTTTCTCTTTCCTTCAAAACATCTAGCGAAATACAGTGCCTACCTAACTAACTACATTTAAAGTGTAACTTAAACAAGAGAGGGTTTTATCTTTTTAATTGAAAAATAATGCTAGCAAACTTCTGTCTTGCAGCTCTCATTAATTAAGTCTACTACAGCACCACTACATTTTGAATTCTGACTTTGTGTTTAATTACAACTGTGGGTAAATCTCCTTTGCCTGTGGTTAGCATAAAACATCAATATGTATGACCTACAAAAATTCAAAGTCTTAAAAGAAACCTAATAAATCTATTCTCACCTTATTTAAAAGTACTCCAGTATACACTGCTCACTGCCTTAAGTACTTGTAAGAGTAGAAATTGTCATTCCCTGTTACAGAAGAAAAAATAACTTAGCCATATCAACCTGCACAACATCGATCTGTGCTTAGGAGATTGAGTTAGAAATAATGTTAGTTTCCAAATACAGTGTTAAAAGCAGTTACATGTACACTACAGGCCCACAATTCCCACAGCAATTTGTATTTCTACAAACACAGTTTCTTAGTGTTAACACTGTTATTCTCTCCTTTTTTGTAGTGTAAAACACCTACACTAAAGGTGATAATTGATTTATTAGCACTCTTTTTAAGTAGATCTAATGCACAAAGATGCATCTGGCGCATCTCCCTGCTCCTGTTAAAGTGCAAAGTAACTCTGCAGCCTATTAATCTTTTTCCGAACTTAAATAAACTAATTTACATGTTAGAGATGCTCCTATCTGGGAGCTCAAGAACTCAAGAAGCAGCTACCCAATACAGACAACAGCTTTCCCCGAAGGAGACAGACCACTCCGAATTGCTTCAAATATTACTGATGCATGGCAGAATGAGAAGCACTAGCTCACTCATGTAGCACAGTTTCCTCACACACAACTGAGTAAGAACATTTGACAGTAGTAGCTATCTAATTGCAGGCACTGAAAAAGGACCTTCTTATGTGACAGGAGAAAGGCAAAAGTAGGGCACAAAAAGAAAAGAGAAAATGACACGTCTGGCTGACGTCCACACCCCTGCTTCTCCCATTAGTACAATGCTTCCATTACAGATCTGGTACTGCAAATCAGTGAACAACATAAATCTACCAGAGACAAAACAAGACAAACTTTTTTTTTCCCATTTTCTTGTTCTGAGAGGTCTAAACTTTGCTTCCAAACTCTACTTGAGTCATACTTAACTGAACCACATGCCATATGCAAACTATATGCAAAATATTGCTGTAACAGCACTATGTATTCTGCTAAGAAGAAACAGATCCCTTCATCTATGCATCCAGTTTTCCATTGTGAAAAATGTAAATTATTTCACCTCTACTGAGGCAGTAATGTGATCACCTATTGCCACATAATACATCCTTACAAATAATATCAGTATCTAGATATTATTATTTTTTCTTTTTTAAGAGCAGTCAAAAAGTTTAGATTTCATGAGAATTCAATGGACTGGCTAAGTACTATCTAATGTATTATCTCTTTCACTTTATATTTAGAGTCACTTCTTCCAGTCTGTTGTCTTCTGCTTCCTCAGCTATGCAAACAGTAAAATGAAAAGCCTATAATCTAGTCCCTCTTTAATTTACTGAGAATCCACAATATAGTTTTTCTCTTCTAGTGTTTATCCAATAAGCACACATCTTAAATGGGTTCATTCTTGATAAAAATGTCAAAACCAAGCCCTGTATCACACCTTGGTTCAGCTCTGCTGTTCTCAGTGAAAGCTAGACTGTTGTGATAGAACTACATACCTTACTTGCTATAAAGCTCCCTTTGTTTCAGCAGTGGGTGATAACCACGGTTACTTTGGCTCTCTCAAGTGCAAATTCTAATCTGGCACTATTCCAGGTAAGCAGGATCCTCAGATTCAGCTGCCTCAAATCTAGAACTAGCCCTTCAAACCTTTTAAGTCACAGTTAATTGAATAATTCTCCTAGACAACACACGGCTATAACAGAGATGTTGCTTATCATTAATTCCTTCAAGGAGAGCAAGTTGGTAACAGAAAGAACGCACGTTCACCAAAGGAATTTCTAAAAGACACAGAAGCGCTGTTCTGTAAAAGAAAATAAGTGAAAAATAATTTTTGAAAAAAGGGAGGGGAAATTAAGTTCCTCAGGGAAACAACAACCTCCCGAATATAATTTCACTTCTCAAACTTCTAATGAACATTATGCTCATCCAGAAGCTATGTTCATTCTTCCCCTTAATATTCAAGTTCCGGGCAAAAATAGCCTTCTTTGTCCAGAGAACATGCTCTTTTTAAATTTTTCCCAATTCTGCTGTTTCAGTGGAAGTTCTCTTTGCTCTAATGCTCATGTCATTTACTACCAGATTTCTGGCCTGAGAGCTGTTCAGAGTAAATGGCCCTGCCTAAAGGCCATGCGCACTGTTCCCACAGGGAATCAATGCCAATAGCGCTGCTTTTCTGTCTCATGTCTTCCCACACTTGGCAATAGTTTTCCTGTAGAAAAATTAACTCTTACAGGCTTAGCAACAATCATATTCAAAACAAGACTGAAATGCACTTTGGCAGCCACATGCACACACACAGAAAAAAAAAAAAATCCATCCAAAATACCAAGGACTTCAAACCCCGGTGAAACCTTAGCCATCATCTGGGCATGGTATGTAGTGCAACAAAATATGCCCGAACCAGTGACTGCAGTCAGTTTTAAAAGGTGATTCAACTCCAGAGAGTGTCTTTACACACTTTTTGAAGGTCATCAACAGCAGATAAACTGCACAAGCAGTTGTGCTCCAACACTGCCGCAGAAGGTGAGTAGGAGTATTTGAGAATGCTCTTCTTTTTAATCTCTGTGAAGAAATAAGTTCTGGAGAGACCAGCCATGTTCAATTGCTGGAAACTCACTGTGGATAAAGGGCAGTTGTATTTCAGTTGAGGATGACGTGGCTTGAACAACATTAAAAAGCGAGTGCATATTTCTGTGCATAAAATTCAATAACAATTTGTCACCTGCTTTTGCTACAGATAGAGCATCATCAGTAAGGTCTGGGATGACATTGCCATATGACTGGTAGTAGAGCATCCAGGACAGCACTACCAAGATGCTGTCACAGTCTGCAATAGGCTGTCAGGTGGGAGACAGGCAGAAAGCATAGAGAGGCAGTACAGTCAAGCAGCTGCATCACAATTAGACTGTGTGCCCCAACTAAAGCCGAAGGCTACAACCACCTTTATCTGCTGGGTAAATCCAGGCTATATGAGGCTATAAATGATTACACCTCAATTGCTTTCTTTAGTGTCTGCTTGTATTAGTGGTTTAATTAATTTTCTGTATTTTTAAAAAGCATACAAGTACAACCGAAAATCTTACCTCTTCACCGTAAATCAATATCTCATTTGAAATACTTAAGGGTAAAGTATCATCTGTGATAACAAAGAATTTCGATTCGGCAGCTAATCATTCTGACTGCACAAAAAGAACCTCTACCTTTCATTATATTTCAGGTCATCAGAGGCTAAATTCTTGATTACCTAATCAAACACCTGCATTTTGCAGGACTTGGCTGTGTAATTAAAGGTGCAGCACTGAGCCGTAGTGTCCAAGGTCAACAACTAAAAAATCAATCATTTAAGTAATAAGCCCTGGCTGATTTTCCTAAAACCATTGGTCAGCTGTGAAGTGTTTTTAAACAGATCAAGAAGATGGCTAGGTAATGAAATAGTTGTATTTCTCACTGTCAGACCTTTCCAGGAGTTTTAATTAGGATAAGCTTCACACACCACAGCATAGCATGCCTGTTAAGAGTCATATAGGTATAATCAGGAGTAGTGCCCAGTTACAAGTATGTTCTAAAATGATTTTGCCTTGATATTCCTCCCAAGCTAAACACTTCCCCTCACAATCTAAACATTGCCTTCATTAACTGTATCTTAATAATGCCCAGCATTGTGTACTGTAGATAAAGTTTATCATGTTTCATTAGGCTGTAATTCATATTTAACTACTAAGAATGTAATTGATGTTATCCAAGTCAACGGGTCTTACAAGGCATAAAGCTGCATACTTCTTGTGGAAATTTTGAAGGTTATTACCAGCACACAGACTGCAGACACAGTTGTGCTCCAAGGCTGGTACGGATCACTGGGAAGATTTAAGATTTTCTTGCAGTACCTGGGAGGAAGGGAATGGTTTCACACCTGTATCTCACTGGGGGGTGGATACAACTAGTCTTTCTTAAGCAAGGCTCCAGTCGTATTCACATAGTAGAAATTTTACCTAAGTGAGCTAGGATGAAGCATTTGTTCCAAACTGCCTTTTGGAGTTTTGCAATTCAGCACAATATATTCTGCAACCCAAACGTTCTCTGAATGTTTTACTATCCCCTTTCTCCATTCAAACATCTGATATGGCCTCAGAGGAGTTCATCATGTCTCATTTTAACTGTTTAAAAATGGAGAAGATGAACCACGTGCACTAATGACAGAATTATTGAAAATGTAAATATCTTCCCTTTTTCATAACTCTCAAGCAGTCAGGTACATAAAAAGTTGGAAGGAACAGCTGTGTGTTGTAGTTCAGTGCAAAGAAGTTCAAAAGGCCACACCACAAAGGAATAATTAAACTCATTTGTGTTTTCAGAGCATTTTCAGACCTGTGAATTAATTTTAGTCACTTGTAAGGAACCTAAAATTCTTTTCCAGTTTCCAGTGTTCCAGGAAGCAAACACTTCTGTCCTTTTTATTCCACTTCTGAAAGATTCTCTTTTTATTTGCCTATCTAAAATGTAAAAAAAGATAGAGAGTAATATAAGCAAGAATGACTGAAAAGCAGTTGCAATGGTTCACTGTTTCACAAAGTGTTGAGCGGAAACTAAGTGGTAGAAAGAAGGAAAGAAGCGTGGATAAAGTGTTCAAAACGGGGACAAAGGAATGGTATTTCTTTCTTAAGGCTTATGAAGAAATATTATCTATTTAGCATAAATACCAGCCCCTCCAAGAACAAAAGTTATATATTATTTCCAATACTGTGGCCATTTCACATGCTATATTGCACAGTTTACATAGCTTACATATGCATAATATCTTTAAAGAAAAATCCACTGAATCTACACTCTCCTCCCACTAAAGGTTCCTGATGAAACTGTGCAGATGTTTCTGTGAAAAAACACGCCACATGGTTTGGAAAGTAACTTTATACCAGCTTCAAAACTAAAAGATTAAGCTTAACAAAGAATCACAACTTGCGATTGTGTGAAATGACTCCCTGTCACATCAAGATTTGATTATTATTCTGTAGAGGCCACATATATCTGCCTATAGATCTGTTTAATGCCACACAAAAATTACAAAGCCCTTTTATTTTAAATTAAGGGAGAGAAGGTGGTGTTTGCATTAAACCAGAGGCTAAGAGCAGTCTTTATTTCTCATATAGCAGTATGAATGTCAAGTTTGCAAGTGGTATTTACCCTCCTAAATTTGCAAATCATATCAGATCTGAAGGCCCTATATCACTATTTTTGATCTGCAGCTTTTCTTTTAGGGTCTCATTCCTCTTCTGCAAATGATGCTTCAAACAACTGCTCATAGTACAGTTAAACTTGTCAGAAAACTGATACCTACTCATCAGCCCAGTTCTAGCACCTGGGCACACCTCATACAGAGCCTTTTCAAAGACTAGACCAGAGGTCGTTCAGACCAAACCCATAAACCATCAAAAATGGCTTCCTTCCCATTTCTCTCTAATTTCAGTCAAGTGCTGGTTCTTAATCATGCAAGCTACTCACATTTATATGCTTACTTAAAGTTATAGCTGCCCATTGTCACAAAAAATTGGTATTTCAATATATAAAGTGCATAAACCACATGTGTTTCAAACTCCACATTCTCAGAAATCTATACACTAAAAAAACAAGGAAAGAATTTCACATATCAGCAAAGAATTTAAGGAAAAAAATATCTTTAGCAGTACCTTTCTATTTTTTTTAAGTAAGAAAATGATCAATACATGTTCGTATTTTCCAGTGCACTGCCTGGAACAACCCATTAGAAACTGTAACATACAGCAAGAGAATATAGAGATACACTTTCACACATTTACACTGATTTATATTCCCCTATTTGGAAAATATTGATTTTTCTTCTTGTGCCTTGCAAGGAAGTGAAATTTGCAGGTCTGCATTTGTTTAACAAAAAAAGCAACTTCAGCTTTGCACAGTGTCTTGACATTCTCTCATATCTTCATCTGCATACTTCCATCATTTGACTGATACTTGCATAGCTCTAGGAACAGTGATTGCTTTTTAACTGTATCAGCATAACAAGGGAAGAACCAAAAATAACTTCTGTGTACTCCACAGAAATAAAAATATTTAAAAAAATCTTTACATCATAATACAATAAGATAAGAGTAACCCAGCCTACATAAGGGGGATCTGAAGACTGTAACCCAGCAAAAGGTAACATTCAACAACTGAGCTTGATTTGATGTCTGAGGTTTACTATTACATAATAAATATATCATACCAAACTAATACCTGGCTGAGTTCTGATTGCACTGCAATGGAAGCAGCCTTATCACATTACCCTTGAGGACCTGAATAAAATGCTGGAGCTTGTTTCTCACACTGCTAATGTACTACACCTAATACTGCTCTGCTCATGCTCTGAAGAATCTGATTTCTAGTTCAAAACAGGAAAAAATGTAAGGAATAACTAGTAAATAAAAATTATTTACATCTTAAAGAAAAAATTAACCAGACAGACAATACTGTATCCGTAATATGTTGTAAATGGATAACACATGGAACCAATTGCAATTTCCCTACAAATACATAGTTCCTTGTAGATATAAATCTTCAAAGCTATTTGTAAAAGGAAAACTGAGTGACCTTGAGGACACTCTTTGAGTTCTGCTGAGAAAAAAAAAAGTGTCTTTACAGAGGTGTTATTTCCCAACATAAATTCTTGTGTGCATGCTGCTGTGTAGAAATATTTATTTTTTTAAAAAGGCTTTGGCTAAAGAGCCTATTAAAAACTGTAATAAAATCTTCCATGTAATTTATTTATGTCAGTAGAAAACTGAAGCTGGTCCAGAGTGTTTCACTTTGTAGCAGGGAAGCAGTTAGTTGCATTTATGGAACTGCAGTCCATCTTTGAATTACATGTATTTGACTCAGCAGTCACTTACAGAAAGAAAAGTATAGTTATTCAAATAGTAAATCTTAGAGTAATAGCTTTAGCTAGCTGGTACTGTGGGATTAAACTTCTTCAGTAGCACATCAGCCACAGTTTAGTGCAGTCAAGTTAAATTAAGGTCAGAAGTGCAGGTACAGCTGCCTTTAGCTGATGAGTTCTGGGATAAGCAGTGCAGGTTGTCTATTGCTGTAATACACCAAGAAAATGTGCAGAACAGTATGGTTCTCTTCAGTTTATATGGGTGAGCTTAACACAGTGGCTTTCTCTCCATCCCTTCCCCACAAACTAATCTCTTAGCAGAAGTTTTCCTATTCTAAATTTTAAAGCATATATTGGTATTCTAATTTATTACTGAAATAGCTTTTACCGGACCTACCTGTGGAAGGCTTACTTTTCTTAACCATTTCTCTGCTATGCTTTGATATCTGCTTCACCTGCTGTGCCTGCAGTCAAGCAGGGCATGATCTGCAGATGCTTCATCCCACATTCTCATTTGAGATGTTACCAAAACTTCATCAGCTGGGACATGCTTTGGCAAATGGAGAACAGAATAAGGTAGCTAGTGTCCAGGGAGGGACAGAGACAATGAGAAGCGGGAATACAATGAGAGGAATAAATATTGGGAGATAACGTTGAGGAAAGAAAGAGAAGGCAGAAGGTTTGGGGACACAAGACAGTTATGAAAGCATTCTGGGAGCAGAATTTTTGTAAGATTCTGTGGAAAAGGGAGTAACATAGACAATGGCAGAAAGTGGAGAACAGAAAAAGGGAAGAAGGAAAAGAAAAAAAAACAGGAAGCCATAGTCAGCTTTTTTAATATTTTAGAACACGTTCACCTTAGTCAGTAATTTCTAGGTATAACAGTGAAAAAATAGCTATGCCTATTAAAAAAAATAAAGGTTTTTTAAATCTCTGGATGGGAAAGTAAAATCACATTTTCTTTGAACTTTTAACTCTGCCTTCCCATGCTTACAGGAAAGTTTGTCAGTTGACTCCAATTGATGCAGTCTGTCTCATCACAGGAAGGCAGGGCCATGGGGGTTCTCCCCCCAAAATATCTTCTCTTCTTAGATGCAAAAATTTACTCCATTCACAAGAAATAGTATTCAAGACACTTCTCAAAACTCATCAGCCACAGAGAACTATGTGATACTAACTGGAAATTCAAATGGATAAAAATTAAAGTAGTTGATGAAAACTGTAATGGAATTTGAGAATTGCTTGCAACACTTTTTTTGTTCTTTAAAATTTCTGCATAGTTCTACTCAAAATAATAAAATCAAGCAAAACATCAAAAAGTGGTTTATAACGGCACGTTTCATTAGGTAGATATTTATTCCCTCTTCAACCACAGCCATGGGAAGCACATATTAAGTTATTTAACACTCTGTAAAGTATTAGAAGCAGGCAACTGACTAGCAGACAACACCTTGCAATATCTTCCTGGTAAGTTACTCAAGCTGTCAGAAAAAAGAAAAAAAAAAAAGAAAAAAAAACCCCAAATATAGCAAACCCAAGAATATGGCAAAGCAGCCTATTTCTGGCTCCCTAAATATAAAAAATCTGCTTAATAATCATATTCTGAACAATCTAAAATAAACATGGATAGATAATTCTGGAAGACTCAAACAGTCAGAGAAGTGCTATCCAACAGGATTAAATAAAATTCTGCAGCTGCAGTCACTTACATTGAGTTAGTACAAGCATTTCAAGACACAGACATAGAAATGAAACGTGCAGTAACACTTGAACATAAAAGTTCAATACACAGAGTGTGGAATGAAAACATACCATTTGTAAAGAGACAATGCTATTTTATCCTAATTTTTCGTACACATTTTAAATTTCAGTGAACACACAAGAAAAGAAAAACAACCAAATATCTCAGTGAGAGAGCTTAATAAAATCAACTCTCAATCCAGTCATCCACAAGATAAATTTTAAATAAGTGATTATTCAGGTTTTACTAATCAGCATTTACATTCATTTACAGAAAAATGTAAAATATAGTGGGCATCAGCATCAGCCAAGAGTTCAGTTTACCACAGACCATATGGGAGGAAGTCCCCATAGACTGTGTATCTTGTAGTAGCATGGCATCTACAGTACATAGCAACACTTTATCTGATGTAATAACACCTTCTGCTCTCAGCCTTTCTGAGTTATAAAACAAATGATTAAGTGATCTCACCACAAGCAGCCTCACGGAATACTGACGAGGTGGGATGAATACCGGGAGTTATCACTCGACACGCCAGGAACCTTGTAAGTCAATATGTTAAGAGTTACAGCCTCAGTTTATCCTTTTTTTAGAAGACTATATTGTTTTAAAAAAGAAACTAAAAATGTTAACTTGTGAATGAGTGGAGGCTCCTGGAACTCTGTGCTTCCTTACGCCGCTTATACCAGTGGATCAATACATTCAAAGAAATATAATACAATTGAAGTAAACCTGAGTTATCAACAAATAGCTATCATGCTTTGAAATTATTTTGTTAGCTAGAATGTAGTAATGTAACCAGCACCATCCACAATACCCAGGCTATAAATCCAGAATGTATTCACAGCCTTGCATCTTCAACAAATACTAAGAGAGCCCAGACAGACTTTAACAACTTATGCTATGAGGTGTGTTCAAAGTGATGCACCTTCAACAAATACTAAGAGCACAGATGGACTTTAGCAACTAGTGATATGAGTTGCGGTCTTCAGAGCAGAGGAACTTCCAGTGGGATACGTGCCCCCTGTAGGTACCATCTCCCATTTCATCATTGGAATAGTTAACAGAAATGCTGCTGATATACACTAGAAGGAAAGGTGGGAAAACATCAAGGGAAAGATGCTTTGCAGCTAAATCCCTGTCTCCATCATGCATCATGGAAGGATGGCATCATTAAAACTTATTGCAATAAATCAAATACCAGCATTCTTTTTTTTCCATAGAGGTTTTTCCAACAAATATGGCCTTTATTATTCTCTAGTACTAGAATACCTACCTAAATACAGAAGGAAAGGGACAATACGAATGCCATAAAATTAAGGAAGAATTGCATGCACTTATCTCTAACTTTCCTCAGAAAAGGGATAAGGAAACTACGTATCACCAGCCTGGATTTACCCAAAGGAACAGAGGTATAAAAATAAATTCACACGCTATTTCATGGGTGTCTTCATCACAGGAGAAAATAAATGGAGAAAGGAAACATATTCATGAAATGTTTCTGTTTTAGCAAGTTAGTGTTTTCCAATACGCACTCTTCTCTAAAAAAATTTCTACCCAGATCTTACCTTGTCCTGTCCTATCCTAAAAACACTGAGCAGGAAATGCTTTCACTCAAGTCATAAAACCAACAATACAGTAAAAATGCCTTCAGAGTGCCCTATCTTCTAAGAGCTCTCTTATACCGTCTGCATCCAAAATTACAGCTCTACTGACAGCTACTGACAGAGCCAACCCAAGACAGGACAACATTAGAGATTAGTTTTAGAGACTTCTGCAGTGATGTCATGTCCTCACACAACAGGAATTAATCAATGATATTAGTCTCTTTTTTTATCACAATTTCAAATTAAGTATACCATGTCTGCTTTTAACATTCTTCGCTGATGTGTGAAGACTACTTGACCAAGCTGTGCCCCATCAAATACTTGAAAGGAAATTCTTTTTCAGAATTATAAGAGAGAGATTATCCAGAAAAACCAGAAAGCATTTTTTTCCTGCTTTCCCTTAAATATTTTTATCCTTAAAGGCTTTGACTCTCTTATAATATCTCCTAACATATAAACATCTCCAGGTACAGTAATCTAATCCTATTTAAGCAGGGGAAATCTTTTCAGAGTTTTCTCAACATTTGTAAAATGTGCATCATCTTTTGGCTTCCCATAAAGACAGATTTAGAACATACTACATTTTTTCACCCTCACGATTGCCTTCAATTAACATTCTGTAAATCACAATTATTTCATCCCTAATAAACAAATATCTACCTGACAGACTATTTCTTATTGTCTGTTTTAGAGCAAAACCAGCACAACTGCACTGATTATAAAAGAGATCCTCTAATTTTACACAGCTGAATTTGTTCAAAACTCCCTATTAAATCTGACTGCTAAGGAGATAACTGAGTGTAAGGATTCCTCTTTATGAAGTTCCAGTAACCTCAACTGAGTTATAGGTCCTGAGCACTCTGCACAAAAATTACATAACCTCCAAACATTTGTAGGTAAGTGGTCAGCCTTCACCAGGGCTTTTGAAGAAGCTCATTTGATTCAAAGTGCTAACATTCCACCTGAATTTCCATTCAAATGCTAGAACGCTTTGGGGATATTTTCTTAAAAGGGATTACATAGAAGGAAGACGTTTTCATGCTTGAAAGTACTGTATGCTGCATACGTACTGCAGATTGTCTAATATCCCCGAAACGTGGAGGGTCAGTCATTACTTCCTGCTTGAAAACTGCCACTCATGTCCAATCCTCTTCACGCAGTAAATTAATTCCATAACTAATCATCAGTAATGAAAAAGTAACACATCTTCCTTCAGCAGAACAACTGCTAACTCAGTTGATATCTAAAGGGATCAAATAAAATCTTTTAACAACACATCTTAGTTTAATTTTCTAACAAGCCATGCTGAATGAAACACAGCTGGTCAACAAATGTGATTATCAGGAAATAGGAGGGCCACTCTTTCCCCTTTCCAGCCACTGATACACATCTCACCCTCATTTTCAGTGTGAACGTAGGTCTTTATGCTTTTTGGTCTAAACTCAGAAGTAATTACATGGAAGGAGGTCAATTTCAGACTCTTAATTTTTGCCATTGCCTTTGATTTTGAACAGAATTCTCTAGGTCTTTTTTTCCTACTTGGACTTCTTTGATAAACCCTATTCCCTATAATTCCTAATTCCACGTGCGACTGATTCCTCTCAGTTTTGCTCTCAAAGGAGGATAAAAAGATTCAGAGATGGTGACTGAGAAGCAGAATACTAAGCTTTGCAGAGATGCACTAATCTTTTTACCATAACACTTTCACTGTTGTATGTGAATGAGATCATGCAGCAAAAACCACCAGCACTGGTGTCTAGCTGGAGGTAGAACAGAATCTCTTGGCTAAGGAGTAGGAAGAACAGATAAAGAAAGAATTAATAACAAAGGCAGAGAAGAAAGAACTGAGCCAGCCTATGCCAGAATAAATGAATTATTCAGATTTTTCCAACAACCACGGATGGATATCAAGCTTCTACTAATCTTTACCAACATGTGGCATTTGTTTGCAAGGTCCACTGAAGAAAGATACACTCGGGAGTCTTCTTATTTAAACTGGTAACCCAAGAAGTTTGGTATCAAGGTAATTAATGCTGATCCTTGGATATGTTATGTTCCTCCTCACAAGAGCTTGTTTAGAACAGCTGTGTTCAAACCTCCCTGACTTGGGGGAAGGATTTTGTATGCACAGATGCAGGCATTGACTACACAGCCTCCAAAAACTCTCCATGATAATTCTAGAGTAAGAGAAAATGAGACACAGCAACGTGAAACTACCAGTGGAAGAGTCACCACACTTGCTTTGACACTGTCGAATGTTGGGATTAACCAATCCATTCCATTTCACTCAGTAGCAATAAAGGGCCCAGCTGTCCTGCTAGGAACCGATTGGGGGGTACAGCAGGGTGAAAACAGGAAAGCATGTCAGCACAAAGCAATGAGACACATCAACATAGGAAATAGTTTTAATGAAAATAGACCCCTACTCTTCTGCTTTTTCAGCTGAATTTCCACGCAAACTGCCTCTGAGCTGTAATGCTCCTGTTCTGCACAGGCAGTAAGCTGAATTCCAAGGTACATCAGCAGGATATAATGCCGCCTGCGGAGCTGCACAAGCTAGCTCAAATACTAGAGGCAGTATATATAGTTGCACTATGGATGTGTTCTGCCACAGTTAATTAGACCAACCACTGCATCATGTTGTGGGAACATACCCTAGGAGAGTTCTTGAGATCTGACACTAGATTTCTCTTAGATTTTCATTTCAAAGTGGTGTATCTTTTGTTGAACATAGACTGCTTCATGCCCTTTGAAACACTTTGGATGCTGAGTTTTCCCATCTGAACTGACTCAGAACATCCAAACCAATTCATTTGCTAGGAGGAGCCCTGGCTACTATCACAGCTTCTTGGTTTCCCATTGGGTAAGTTTCAGGCTATTTTGTGAAGCACTTCACAGCCATCCACAAACACAATTGCCAGGTTCTGTTCCAGACAGATGCCCAAACAGCAACATACCCCAATAGTGAACCCTGAGTGACGTGGAGCTTCTGTAGCTGTCTCAGTCTTAAAAAATCTTGCCTTTGTAATGTAAGTTTATTTCACTTTCAGTGATTTCCCACATCTTCCTACTCTATGGTTTACCGAGAAATCTCATCGCTGTTTGAAATCCCCAGCAGTGCAATAGTTTTATAAACAGTTATAGAAATGGAGTACTTGCTTTTCCTGAACCAGAACAGCCAGTTGTTACTCATATCCTTCACCTGGAGGCTTCCTCTACATTATGCTCCAAATATTTCGCCTTCAAAAGCTATGCTTTCACACTTTGATTTAAAAGTGGTACTCTGGTACTCTCCTCTGAGAGCTTTACACTGCAGGGTGGATAAATTTAGCAGTTCACATTCTACTACTGTCTACCCTGACATTAGGAACTTCTTTGGTAAGTTTTCAGTAGATCTGAAAACAAATTTGAATTTTAAGTCTAGTGAATTATGAAAGAGAGAAGCCTCTCTTAGCATGCACACTTTCCTCCTGTACATTCAATTTTTGTTCTCCATCTAGATACTGTTAAAATACCAAATGTCTGGTTAGAGCATTAATTTTAGCATATTTATGACTGCTTTAACTTTATAATCAATCATAACATTTCAGGTTTTTTTCTGACCACTTAGCTAGCAGCCCCCCAAGAATCCTGAACCATGACATTTAGTGCAGGAATGCACAATCTCTCTTGAATAGAAGTGAAGAAAAACAAGATTAAAATCTTCCTGACTATAATCACAACTACAAGGTTGTGTAATTACTTTCCTCAGGAAAATCAGGACTCCTCTTTTTTTTTTTTTTCTCACTGTGAGGGTGGTGAGACTCTGAATGAGGTTGTCCAGAGAAGCTGTGGATGCCCCATCCCTGGAGGGGTTCAAGGCCAGGCTGGATGAGGCTTTGAGCAACCTGGGCTAGTGGAAGGTGTCCCTGCCCATGGCAGGGGGTTGGAATTAGATTATTTTTAAGGTTCCTTCCAGTCTAAACCATTCTGTAATTCTATTATTCTATTGTCAACTTCGTAAGACACGGGTATGCTTATGTATTTAGACTGTAAGGACTGCCACATATGTATTAAATAATTTTTGCATGCAAGCAGCCTAAAACCAGAGAAATTACAAGAGCCCTCAACGCTTGACAAGGAAAAATCCTATTGCATTAACTATTGCAAGCTTGCCTTTCTCACTTAACTTGTGCAGTATCTGTGCAATATTAGTTTAGCAATATTACTGAGAAAAACAAGAGGCTCCTGCAAAAATTTCCATATCCTAAAAGGAATGGAAAACTATCCACTTCCATATAACCTTCGCTATTTCAGAAGAAATGCTGATCTCACTGACCTACCGTCTGCTTTTTAAATAACTCTCTTCTCTTTGAATTCAGTTTCTGACTGACAGCCTTCGGCTCATCACAGACTGCTTGCCAGACACTTCTTCAAAGATTTCATCATGCATAAGGATATATTAGCAGGACAACAAGCAGACCTGGAAAGCCTGTGTCCATCAAGTTATGCTGAAACTTCCACACCTCTCTCTGCTTTTATATATTACTTTTGCATATATAGCCACCATCTTCTCCAGTAACACCCAGTCGGTGCCCAGTATGGCACCCTGCCAAAGCTTTTCCATACACAGCCTTTCAGTTTCTGAACAGTTTTGCACTGATTTTGCTTCAGACAGACAGCAATGCTTATATATCATATGCAGCCATCAGAAATTAAAACCAGATATTAAACTTACTATTTCCTTACATTGAACTGTGAGCATGAACAGCAAGTTTAATGAATGAAGTTCAACTTCAATCTACCATACAGCTGCTGATGTAATAAATATTTTCAAAAATCAGAGAAAGAACACATATACAAATATCTCCAGAAACTGAAAATGTTAGCTAGTAATAAAGCAGCAAGTAGCTTGCAACTTCAGCACACAGATTTACATCGCTGTTAAATCTCTTCTGAGTTTTAAAAAATATACTGTATTTATTTCTGTGGAAACTGAAAGTTTGCATTCATTTGGATTTGCACACCAAGCAAAGAATCCATATAACCTATTTCATAAGGAAAAGTGCTCAATTCTGAAAGTCACTTATCACATCACACCATAAGTGCTTTCATATGTCCAACCTACATACCTCACCAGCAAAACTCCACAGTGAACAAAAGGAAAAGAAATAACTTGCAGCACTTTTGTGGACACTAAATAGCCTGTCCCCAAGGGAATGAATAAGGATTCTGATTCATAAGACTGACTCCTGAAGACTCTGTTATCCATGCACACAACCATCCAACCCTGTGAGCTGTATGTGCACACATACACACAACCACAGACAGACCAACACAATCAAGAACACATCAATAACTGAATGACATGTTCTCAGGTACCAGGATCACTTCTCTTTCGCAGAAAAAAAAATCATCATATTAATAAAAATTATACAACACTCACATTATGCATTATTCAGATAAATACTTGTGCCTGAGTGTGTTTTGACGGAACATTTAGAAGTGACCCCCCACAATGAAATGCCTTTTTTCCTCTTCCTTGAAATGCAGTAGGACAACTTTAAGATGAAATCACAAAACTGTCTGCATGCACAAGGGAATGAAAACAATTTTAAAAGCCTGCACAGGCAGAACTAGAAAAAAAAATACTTCACACACAGGCCTGAGTATTTTTCTGAAATAATCTGCCACACATTCTTCATTGCAATTGCCAGCTTGCACATATATACCTAATGATATCCTATACACAGATTATAGCAACACAAAAATTTGGGTTTGTGGGTTCCTTTTGTAGAGTAATTATATCCATACAACTGCAGCTTCTAATTTAGATACAGCTATACCTTCTCTACCTTTGATTCTTCATACTGTTATATCTTTTTTCACTTCCTGCTTCCACATCTAGAAATAGATAAATCAGTACAGAGCACCTGTAGGCTCATGTCAATTCTCAAAGTCATACTGGAGTAGTGTTTGCTTTTTTACGTCTTATTGACTGCTAGGAAAAAAAATCTGTACTGTGAACAAACTTTGATGGGCAGTTCTTGGAGAAGAACTGGTTGCTCCTTCCTTGGAGAAGACACTGAGCCCCCTCAAAGAGAAAGACATCAAGCAAAGGAACCTTTGCAAAAGTACAGAGCTGGGAGCCAGCAGTTAATTTGAAAAGCTGAACAATTGTAAGAAGCAGACAATCAAGCCTCAGAGCTGATGGGACCCTTTTTTTTTTTTTTTTTTTTCCCCCCTGTGGGCCCCACAGGATAGTGCTGAATAAGGTCAGTGGGTTTTCTGGAAACATGGATCAACTCTGGGAAGGCATTTGTTTATAAATACTTTTTATTTCTATTGCCTTTCCTAAATTATTTGAATTTTCTGAGGAAGTTAACTAATCTAGTTTTATGCTAATAAAACCTAAAGGTAATTTACTTATTTACTTGTTTATTTAAAAGCCTTTTGGTTTTCTTTGAAGAGTTCCTTGTAAGGGAAAGGTCTACACACATCTGCCTCGCAGCTGTGGCTGACTGGGGGTCCCATGACACTAAAAAGTACATTCTCAAATCAGGAAAGCTTCAGATGTCTCTGGCAAAAAAACCCAAACAGAACCATCATCAAGAAAAAAACAAACAAACAAACAAACAAACAAACAAACCAAAAAACAACCAATAACAGAATCCAGCTGTACCTAGTACAGCTTGCAACTTCATGGATTTGGCAATCATTTCAAGAATTCAACCCCCCCTAACTTTTACCTCTGACTGCTGTCAGCCAATCACCCACCAGAAAGAATAAGAAGTGCCTTATGGATAACAAAGTCAGATTAAAGCCAGCTATTTGAAACAATGAAAGCCAAAAACACAGCACTAGTCACCTCTCTGCAGTCCCACTAGTCTCTACACTGTCAATGTGGTCACAAACTGTGACATTGCTGTATTTTTTATTCTTATCATTCCTTAACTTAAACCAAGCTTTTATAAATGTATTTTTGAAGTGTATACAAGCCAGTCTGAAGTTGTTCCTTTATAATTTTAACAACAGCATACTGAACGATTTAGACTAATTTCAAGGGAATGTTCATGTTCATTGTAATGCTAAATATATACCCATACCAGCAGCAGTTTCTGGAGAAACACAAACAAGAAAGCAGGCAGCTGCAGAGGGCTGGGGCGCAGGGGGAACTGTCCAGCAGCACAGGGAACATGTTAGGTTTTTCTTCTCTTCCTACAATTTATTTTGCAGCTGTGTCAATCACCAGACCCACGCCAGGCAACATCTTTTCCCTGAGCTCACCCCCCTCCGCAGTCTCTACAGAAGCTTAGATGTGTCATGAGAATCATCCCATGCTTCTCTTTCTCAGTTTTATTCATGCAAATGTTCAACTGATGGAAAATACCAGCAGAGGATTAACGTAATCAGTTGCTAGAGGAGATTCAGTCCATTGCACTAACAAACAGGAGTTAAAGTGTCATTTTTTCAGTCATAATTTAGAATAGAAACTTCTTCCATATCCCAATTGTGCCATCTTTTGGAAAGGCAGGCCTGACTAATATGAAAAGTATTTCTTAAATAATGTTGGGTTTAATTGCATAAAGCAAAGAAAGTGCATTTCACACTCTTAAATTATGGATTACAGTCTTCTACTTCAGCAGAGCTATGAGCTCATACAGTGCATTAAATGTTAATTAGGCTATTTTCTTTCAGTTCCTCCTTAAATTTAGGGACATGGAAATTAATTCTGTGGAACATCACGGGGCAAAACTCTCTTCCCTTTTATCTGGGATATAATGACAGGTGTAGCAGCAGTGCACTTGAACAGCATTTTTTTTCTGAGTAAAAAAATTGAAACTGACTTACAAAAAACACTTCTCTGTTTCAGAAAACATGTCAGGAAAACGTCTGAAATAATATAGTAAATTGGATAACAGCCTTTTGACTGTTTGGGGGAAATTTTCTTGCCATCATTACAGCATTTTCAAAAAAGAAATATTTCTTTTCAAGAAGCACAAAAATGCATTTCCTCTGGCATAGGTAAAGTCAGATTATCTTAAAGGAACTCTTCATTAAACACAACTGCAAAGTAAAGATGTGCAAACCTCATAATATTTCTTTAAACTACCATTCATTTGCTCCAGACACTTCTATTTTAAGTAACAGAAGAAAACATAAGAAAAAACATGGAGAACATTGCCATTTGATACCACATTATACACTTAGATCATTGACAAATCAGTTTTAACTAATGGTATGATAAATTTTTAAGCCTACTGATTAGATGTTCTACAACTGACTTCTAAACACAGCTGAGTCATTCAGCAATAAACTCAATACACTGAGGGAAGTACTTTGTCCACGACTTTCAAGTGTTTAAAAGAACCGCAATGGAGACTAAACTCTTTTCTTCACTAGGTTCAGTGGCAAATTGAGGCACGTGGAGATGCTATTAAAATAGTCAGTTTTACTAAAAGAAATTCTGAAACATCACAGTCAAACCCACACATTCCAGTGCTGGTAGGATTTATTTTTACATGTCCAGCAGGTAACACCAGGCTATTTTGAAAGCCAGAGGTGGAAAAATCAGGACATAGCTCATAAATCACAGTAACTATCAATTAGCAATCAAAGATGCTGAAGTGTCCTGAATCACTTTAGGTCATGACACTAGCAAGATGGCCATCACCTTGGATGATCAACGCAAACAACCAGGATTGATAACCTTGTACTATAAAAAAAATCTTAAAATATGCATATTGGAAAAGAAAATATATTACTCACATGCTATTATTTTAAAAGCAAAAATAACCCTTTCCCATCTTTTAGTACCTTCTGTAGAATTACAAATTATCTAACAAATGCTAATGCAATCAGTCTAAAGAGATCCTATAACAAGATTTTATCTGCACTGTTGCAATGGTATTTCAAGGGATTTATTTAGTACACCGTCAATTGTTTTCACTGTTTTTCTACAAAGATGCTTTAAATTTTGAAGTAATGTTTTTCGTATATTTTAAAAGTGAAGCTAAGTATAAGCTTATATGTTTGATTGTTTGGGAGTAAATATAATCCATGCAATAACAACACCCAGATGTCCACCTGTCAAAAATAATATAATCTAAAAAAAATACGTAAACTACACATTTCAGCTATAAGTAACGACTGAATAGCCTTATGTAGAGCACCCCCCCCAATTCAGAATCCATTCTCCCAAGAAGGAGCATTCGCACAAATAAAGAAAAATAAAGCTGATAAACTAAGCATTAATGAAAAAAGAGACTAGTACTTGTTGATTATTCACAGAAAATGTGGACTTCATAATTCCTCATAGTCAGAAATCTGTGTTTCCCTTCTCCTAAAGCCACCAATGCTGCTTCATTGTAGTGTTCTATCACTGTGGTATGTTTGTCTGACAATTTTTTTCTCTTTTTTGATCATTAGATATCTGCCTTTGAATTATACTGTATAACTTTACAGTGACTTTGTAAGGTCTTCACATTCTTGTATTCTCTAGGCTATAACTGAGCTCTGTATTTACTAATTCATCTTTATTTGCAGCTGGCAGATGCAAAGATGTTAGCTACACTCAGGAGACTTTGACATGTGACTTCTTGAAATGTAGAGGAGTTACAACTTTCCCTATAGAAGACTTTTCCATGTTTTATTTTTGAGAAATGTGAGTCCCAAGGCAAAATTAGATTATTAGACTGACTTACTCTCTTTCAAAATAAGGATTTAATTACCAGCATGCAGCTTTTTACTTCTAATAACCTCAACTAGTTTAGGCATTGGTTTAGTTAATGTTACTTCTGGTTAAAACAAAAGCAGAGAGCAAGGGGACAGAGTAATCTCAGCCACCTCATTCTGAGTCCTGCCTTGAACTTACAAGCTGACAGAGTTGAGAAGAAGATTCTTCTGGTTGAGGCTGAAGCTGCAAAGACGAATGTGTGAGCTCTGTTGTGAGCCACTGATGATGACAGGTAGCACTGGTAACGTTTCACTGGGTTAGTTCAAGACTCACATGGATTAATTATACAGGATGCCAAGTGGGGAACGTTCCTGCAGGTTCAGATTTCACACAGAAGGTCAGTGTCATGTTGACATGTCAAAACTGACAGGAGATGGTGAGTCAAGCAACAAAATACACCTGAACTTCAACCCCCTGACACAGACATGCTCCCCACTGAATCCATCTAACAGCTCGTTTGTAATCCTTAGTGCTGTTGTACAAGGAGGGGTCACAACATGAGCTATTTTACGGCTCAAAGGTATGCAAAAATACACCAGTACCAGGGAAAAAGACTACTTGAAACATTTCACTTTTTTGACATGAACAGAGATTTAGTCAGTGTGAAATAATCTTCCCTCCTTAGAAAGAAAATAATAAGTTCTTCTGAAATTGAGGGCTTTTGAGTCTCAGACGCGCATGTAATCTTACTCTGTCCTGACCTACACGCACATAATTCATTATAGACTGAACTGGCTCACTGGTAAAATTTGTCTCCAAAGTCTGTGGTGCCAAACCAGACAGTGTACACTCGATACATTAACTCTTCCCTCTGTATTCCAAATTTTCCTCGTACTTGCAGGAGATAATACTGCTAAAAATAACAATGATTTCTGTCTATTCTACTTAAACTCCCTACCTGCAGGTATGCCTAAAAACCCAAAACTGCATACATGTATTTTGGACTGGATGTGTTTTATTCAAGCACAATAACAATGCATAAACAGTATATAAAACAGTTAACTTTGTCGGAAACAATTGACAACTACCAAGTGCACTTTAGCAAACTGATGCAATCACCTAAATACAGAGAAACAGATAGCAATTTTGGGCATAATTATTTCTGGGCTTAAGAAGTTAGTGTATGATATTATCAAGCTCTTGTCGTAATTTGTCTCTATGAAAATGTATTGTTAAAAATGGAAGAACAAAATTGTTCAAACACCTACAAGATCACCAAAGGAAAAAAGACAACTTACAGAATTATTATTCCTTTATTTTCTGTTCATAACCATTGACAAAATGTGGGTATCCAGCATGGACAGAGATAAACAGCAGAGCCTTAAGAGAAGCAAGAGTAAACCGATCCCTCTGCTAGCTGTGAGAACCTTCAAGCACAATACCATAAACCGACTGATGACACCTTAATGCTCTCCTCAGTTACTCACTAGAAGCCTGTTGCTGTATTTTTTCCTTCAGCAGAGCTAAATAATTCATCAGGGCATGGCGTTTTGTGAGCAGGCCAGACTGCAGGCATCAGGCCAAGACGAAGGTCGCCATGGAGACCTGCACGCAGCCTCATCCCGGCTCCCTCCATTGCTGAGAGAGTCCATGAAAAACGGCATCAGTTGAGCAGCCGTGCTCATTTCAGCAGTGAACAATAGGTATAACAAAAACAAACAAAAAAAAAGAAGCAAAATAAGGATGTAAAAGCATCTGTTGTAATGGTGTTGAAAGATTTAAATGACAAATGAGTCATTAAGCAGTTCCTATTTGCACTGATACAACTATTATTTTATGTGAGAGAAGTACTAACACCCCTTTTATTAGTAAGAGCTATTGCTGCTCTTCAAACAAACTGAATACCCTATATATTGCAGATGGCAAATTATTAAAGATACATGCTCTTTAGAACTCATTTTTGTTACTAAAACACAGTTGTAGGGGTAAAATGAAATCCTAACCCAGAAATAAGATTTATTGCTTAGACTTATTTTACCCTCATATTATATATGGTTGCTGTACAATACTGACTTTCAGAGTTCTCTCACCATTCTTTAAAAAGACAGGCATATTTATTATCTAAAAGAAAAAAAAAACAGTAGTCAGAAATGCAAACAAATTACATCAAAGAGGAAAAAAACTTTTGAATTGTGTCCATTGAAGGGTTGTTTTATTTCTCAATCAAAGCTTTTCCTTAACATTAAGCCAATATTTTTGTATGCTTTATCAATGAAAAAAATGAAAACCTATTCTGAAATATTTATAGTAGATCAGCTTTAACTTTATAATCAGTATTCTTTCCTTTTCCTCCTGCTGCGTATTGCTGTTCTTTGACTATCTTGCTCTCCAGGCACCTGTTACTAAACATCACCATATTTTATTACCCAAAAACACCTGTAAAGCAAGAGCCTGGTAATGTTTTTATTAGACATATAAAGTACAAACCTTAAAACAAACTACATTCTGCAACCTCCTAGAATAAAGTTCTTGATCTTTTTCTCACTTCTAAGCCTGTTTATTCCAGAAACCATACATAACCACTCCCTTTAGCACATTCCCACATCCTCGAGCTTACACGTTTATTGGAAAAAGTGATTCTGTGGAATGCTGACCTCACACTAATACAACATAGTACTATATATACAACCTTTGCAAGCCACCCTGTGCTCTATATAGGTGACAATGGGAAAATTTACAGTATGAGACCACAAGCACAGAAGTCAAAGGACCACATGACTTCTGTGTGGTAACCCTGAAACCAGAAGAGGAGCATCTTTACGTGGAAGGTCCTTAAAGGGCCTCCCATTGCCTCCAGTACACACTTCTGTTAGGGCTGTTAGGGTTCTCCCAGAATCTAGTACAGACCTATCCCTTTAAGCATCTTCCTTCTGATTGCCAATCTTACCTTCTGCTTAGGCTCAATGCTGTCTAGCAATATTCTTGTCTATCACTCCCTTTCCAGATTTTTGGTTTACTAAAAACTGCAGTCAAAGTATAGCAGGGCTGAGTGGACATAATAGACCTCTTCTTCTGATTTCTGATACTCCCACAGAGATTCTCCATATTCAAATAAAAGTTCATCAACAGAAGCCCCATAACATTTTGCAGCAGTGCCCCCTCTGGCAATTGCACATATGTAAGCCATAGAGAATTCGAGATCAATTTCTCCTGAAGTAAAGCTGATAGATAGGAGCTGGAAATCAGTGCATATCTTGAAAACATCTGAGGAGATAAAAGCCAGAGAACCCCCGACCTCAGAACCACCAGGCCTAATTTAAATCCCAGTCCACCCACCAAAAACCATGACATCAATATATTATATAATTTTATCTTTGCTGTGTAATTATGAAGGAGGTAAAAGAAAAAACACACCTTTTTAGGTTTCAGAGAAGTTTTGGGGTTTGTTTTTTTTCAAAATATTATTTTGGCACCAAAAGACCTAGAAATCTAGGTATTAACAAGTGACTAACTCTTACTGTCACATATTTTCTGGACAGAAGGCATGTGGGGACATCTTTTCACTATTTCATCACACCGAGAACAAAAGTTCTCCTGTCTAGACAGAGACTACTAAATCACAAAACAATCTCTGCTGATGCTCTGAAGCACTCCAGACAGAAAATTACAATGAGTAGAGTCCCTTTTCTCAAGTATGAAATAATAAAAATCGAAGGTTAAAGCCTTGCAGCTGAGGTAGCGATGGCATGATCTACTGCTGGAAGCCCAAACTCCACTAGAGGAGAAGGGCAGACCTCCGGGTGGGGTTTTCATTCTCGATGATCTAACTGCAGCCTTCTAAGCCAGCTGGCCATTACATTCATTTTCCATCGGATTTGACAGGTCTGGTCTGCCTCCAAGGCTGCACACAGAACAGCCTGAGTATCATGGATCCGAAGACCTCATTACGAATGTGTAAAAAATCCAGATACGGTAACACAAACACCAGTAAGTGTTGGACAGCTGAGGAAATGTGCTGAATGGTTCTGATGCCCATGCTGATTTAAATGCACTGCTATAGTTACTTCCTATCCAGCCTTCACGTAATGCCAGAGCCAGACCTTTTATCCTCTCCTGAAACACACAGCGTGGAAAAAGTTGTTATTCATCTGCTTTGAATTGATCTATTGTTTCATGAATATTGCATTTACAGTCCTGTAAATCCTTGCAGCAATTGATGTTAATAAATCTCTTTGATTTTTACAAACTGTTACTTGTAAAAAGAAAAATGAAAGAAAAAATACACAGCTTAATTTGCTTTATTTCTAAAAAGTGCAAAGAAGAGGCATAAATTAGAGTCTGTTGACACATTTTTTCTTTAGAACACAGCATAAGTGGACATGGGGAAAGGTATAAAAAGAACAGTTACCATGAAAATTTGCTAGAATATTGTTACAGATGGACTCAGTGGCTGCTGAGAGTATACACTGTAGAAACAAAGGAAAAAAAGAAAAATCATATTTCCTGACATACAGTTTCTTCTTTTGTTATCATGATCATGGGGAAGATCGAGGACATTGAAAATGGGTTCTTTTTTTTTCAGCTACTGGCCTGTGTTTTCAATCCTCTGTGTGCAGGAGGCCTATGTCCAGTGGACATGAATGCTGTTTACAGAACTTTTGATCCTTTTAACACAGAAGAAGGTAGAGAAATAGTTGTTCATATGATTTACACTAAATTTCACATTGCCCCAAAGCAATTTCTTCTTTCTTCTGTATGCTTTTTAGGGGAGGGATGAATGGAATAGAATGTACAAGCCCTTGTCCTCTGTCATGGGAAGCTATACCTTTAAACAGAGGGAGACCAGTTTCTCCTTTCTTTACAGCTGCTTGGGTCTCTTTCCATCTCCTGGTTCCTCTAGAATCCTTTACGCACTCTGCTGTTAGTTATTTGAGTCACATTTCTTCTTATACCTGTGTAACCCTCGTAGAGACTGTGGCTTACATGCTGGTGTACAAAGGATTTTTAAGCTCATTATTAGAAGAATGTGTGACATAGTGGTCTGATACTGCTTTTCCAAAGACATTAATCATGATGTCTGATTCTAGATCTTGCAGTGAAGTTTGGATAGATTAACTGACATCAGTTTCCTCATCCGTATATGTATGATAGGCTAAGAAAAGCATCCTAGAAAAACCCCATTTGACAAAGTAAAAATGAATACTTTTTCAAAGGTCTGTTGAAATTTCACAAGGCTAGAATGGTACAAACATACTAGTAACAAAAAGCAGGAAGTATTGAGGCTCACCTTTAATCACACAGATCAAATTATCAAATATCCCACTTACACCTGAACTGCCATGTATGAGAAAGCCTTCTGGAGCAAGAACTTTTGGATCCATACCATGATGCCTTAATGACTTTACCATCAAGCCAGAGATAACTCCTATGGCATGTGGTAGATCCACAGGGATCACCATGGATTGTGGGTTTTTACTGAATGGGATGTTTAAACAAAGAGTGAAAGGGTGAGCAAGTCTATAATGTGAAAGCAGCACACACTGGAGAGTCAAAAAGAATGACAGGACTGTGGCAGAGTGATTGAAAAGTCTGTCTGGAGTTATGACTAATATTTTCCAGCAGATATATATATATATATATATACACACACACACACATATATACAAGTTTTCAATAAATGTCCTACAAAACGCTACAGAAAGTGCAGAGATAATGCTTTTATTATCACAGCATTATTTTCATTGTGAGAATTTGTTTGCTGACGCTTGCCAAGCATCCTGGACAAGGGCACATTTATATGCAGAAATAACAAAATGCAGTCATATTTCACAGTTAGGCAACTATGAAAGAATGTAAGGCTCTTCCTCCAGACAACTGCCACAACCTTACTTCATCTTGACACCCTATATTTCTTCCTATGTACTTGGGAATCATGGATTTGATTCCACTCTTTTAATTCTTGTACTGGTTTTGGCTGGTATAGTGTTAAGTTTCTGCATAGCAGCTAGCGTGGGGCCATGTTTTGGATTTGTGCTGAAAACAGTGTTGAAAACACAAGGAAGTTTTAGTTATTGCTGAGCGGTGCTTGCACAGAGCCAAGGCCTTTTCCACTTTGCACACTGCCCCACCAGAGAGCAGGATGGTGCACAAAAAGTTGGAAAAGAAGGGACACAGCTGGGACAGCTGACCCCAAATGACCAAAGGGATATTTCCTACCGTATGTCACGCTCAGCAATAAAAGGTGAGGGAAGAAGGAGAAGAGGTGACATTCAGAGTTATGGTGTTTGACTTCCCAAGCAACCATTACGCATGATGGAGCCCTGCTTTCCTGGAGATGGCTGAACACCTGACTGACGATGAGAAATAGCTTTTGCTTTGACTATTAAACTGTTTTTAGCTCAACCCAAGAGTTTTCTCACTTTTAACCTTCCCCATCCCACTGGGGGGAAAATGAGACAGCAGTTACTAAGGGACCTCCCCTAGGTCTCTAACTAGGAGGAGTAAAGTGATGTAGGTCTGGATCTATTCATACTGATTTTCTGTCTTTGGATATGGGGATTTTTGGGTCAGGTGTAGCACTCTATGACTGCTATTGGGAGCCCAATCAAGTATCTTTACCTGCCACACAGAGCAAGTAGAATCAACGGCAGTTTCAGGACATCTGTGTTTCACTCTGTACTGTAGTACAGATACGCCTTGCATATCATAAACAGTATCACAGATTTATATGCCACTATATTTGTCCCAGGATGTAGGTCAAGCAAAGAGGCTAGGTCAAAGTAGCAACATCTACACCTTGTTCTCCTGATGATCTTTCAGGTTAATTTTGAGAGAGAATAATTTCAACTTGATGCAGAAATTATGATGAAACATTTCTAGTGATCTGGTATATATCTACCTGGTATATACAAGTAAGTTAAACATATAGATAACCATCTGCCACATTTTTCTGTAAGTGAGGCAGTACCTCAAAAATTGTCAGTCACCTTATTCAAAGGATCCCTTGCTAAGTCTCCTTCAGTTCAAATATTTTTGTTGCCTCATTTGATATTTTGTTGTATTTTAACATTTTCTAAACATAATAAAAGAAATAAGTCTTAATGACTTAAAGCTAGTTTGCCAAGGACACAAGAAACCTTTCTGGAAAATTATCAGACACATTATCATCCTGCAAGCAACACTCCCCTGAATTACAGTTATCTTACAATCTACGGTATTCAACCAACACCACTGATGTTGGCAAGGGCTAATCCCGTGAGTAAAGAGCATAGAGCAAAAGCAACATAAAACTTTTTAGCTGGTGACAAGGGATTCCATGGCTTCAGACATAGTCCCCTTGCGCTTAAATTGAAAGCTTTGCAAGAGAAGTGATCCAGGCGAAACCACAGCCACACACAGGTCAAAGTCCCATTAATTTCACACAGGACGCAATGCCACTGTAGGAATTCCATTGTCACTAGTCTTGCTGAATTTTCAATATCCTTTTTTCCACTTAGAATAAAGAAGTGAAGTTAAAAAGGGGAGAGAAAGCACCATATGTTACATGGTAATAACTGTATTTACATAAAGAACAAGGGAGGATCTGAAGAACAGCAATCCAGTAACTCTTGACTTCACTTTTAGGACAGAAATTGGGAATGCTTGCTACGGCCTCATTTAGAAACCTTTAAAACTATGCTGCATAGACCAGCCAGAGTAACCCAAACTCACAAAAAATACACATGGCAAATTTATTGTATGTACTGCTGATGTGACAGACGATAAATGTGACACAAGGAACATTTTATTTATCTCAATTTCAAATCAGTTAATGCTGCATCACAGCAGTTTCACCTACAAGGCCAGACATTAGAAAAGTTGCTTATACAGATTACAATCTAGCTTACAAAATGAGAATGGAGGGTGTTGGATCAAGAGAAAACATTTGACTTGTGTAGGAGTAATTAGCACAATAGGTATCAATAGTTTGATTTTGTTTACACAGTTTATGCTGGAGACAGTATTTCATAAGGTATCAGAGGAGGTTAATAGTATCAATGACAAAAAGCCACTCTGGGCTTTCTCCTTTTCAAGACACTGAATGGCCTATTTTCCCTAAACACAGTTCTCAGGAGCGTGCTTTCACGGATCAAGGCTGAAGTCCTCTACTATGTGCCAGGCTAAGCTTTATAAAGAGAAACGCAGAAGGAAAAAGAAGAAGGCGGCTCATCTTTCCCCATCTAAGTACTACTCTGAATGTGGTCTTGAAGGCTAATAATGCTAGATCATTGCTACTACAGGAGTTCAGAGAGCTGCTAGTACATAACACTAGTTGATCATGCCAGCTCAATTCCCCAAAATACAGTTCCATTCAATTCTCGGTGGCATATTTCCTTGACAATCCCAGGAAGTACCACTGAAGGAGCCTTGG
This sequence comes from Pterocles orientalis, assembly GCA_011057875.1. Lineage (NCBI taxonomy): Eukaryota > Metazoa > Chordata > Aves > Pterocliformes > Pteroclidae > Pterocles > Pterocles orientalis. The sequence goes on from WKFP01015475.1 coordinate 341,389, forward strand.
AAAGCTCCCTTGTCTTACCTCACCTTCAGCACAGGAGATTCCAGGAACTGGTTGCTTCTTTTGCCTGAATCATATCCCAGACAAACACCAGCATTCAACTGCCCATATCCTACAAAGAGGCCTTTGCTTTTCTTACCAAAGGGACATGTTTTCCAGCAAAATTTCATCCACTGTGAGACCTTACCCGGGGATACGGACCTAACTGTGAGGCAACACGGTAACATTTGCATCATCCACAATCTGCAGCCTTAATGGAAGTTTGTAACACAGAACTGCAAACATATAAACTGCAGGGAAGCACTTCATGAGAGCCAACTGCATAGGTCATGATCAAAGGTAACAATTAATGTTTCTGCTTCAGTTGACTCTATTCTGTCACCTGGAGACTTGAGTGCTGCTTTCTCCAACTCAGACTGGATCAACTTTGGTCCAGTGTTGTGTAACTTGCCCTGTCACTAACCATTCTAGAGACAATGATGGGAAAAAGCATGTCTGTCTCTTCAACATTCAGTCAATGTAAGCCAAACTTAACCAAGAAAAACATAATCATAAGAAAGCAGAGATTCCAAAGAAATACAATGCAGGACAGGCAAACAATGTGTTGACTCTCAATTGAATGTATGCAACAAATGGCAAGAAAATTATTCCAGGCTTTTGAAGGTATATCTTCTAGATCATACATAAAACTTCACTGAGCCCTGGCCCCATACAACAGTATGACCCTGCTGCAGACTAATACTAAAATAAAAGCCCTGATCCTCAAGTCTTGGAATCTGGAAAAATACTCCCTCTAACACAGAAGTGTCTGGGGTTAACCTTTGGGGGGCCTGGATGATGTAAGTCCAAAGAAAATATTGACATGCAAAAACAAAGAAACAACAAAACAATCAGTTTTCCAACATAGTGTCTGGCATCATTTTTTTTTTGAGAGAAACTGCAACGAATGGCAATAAGGACATCAATGTGCTGGACCTTTTCCCTTCACATCTCATCTAAACACAGTGAACCACCAAGAGGGACAAATCAGGATCAGTTCACTTATGAACACTCATAAAAAAGATTGGTCATGTTTACATTAAATATGCCTGAGACCACACTCCAGCATGAAATATTTACTGTCAGGAGAACTCACCTCTACACTGTTAAACACACAGGGTGCCTCAAGCTAAATTCTTCAGGAGGTTGTCCCTGGCCAGTAAAAGTGCTAGCTGGTCCATACTGAAATGATGCCTGAAACAATTTAACTGCATAGACAGATGAGTTCAGCACCTGAAGACTTCTCTGGCATTGCTTAGCTTACCAATACAAACAGAGTTACTCTGATACCGAATTTTATACTTTTGGAAACATGACATGTTACTTAGAGACTTAACTCCTGCAAGTTAACTTGTCATAAGCTTGTTATCTTGCATCAAGCAAATCAAAAGGCAAAAGAGACAGAAGTTCTACATGATATGAAAGTTTATCCAAAACTTTTCAGTTCACCATTTGTGCTGGAAATTTCTCAACATAATTAAAGATACTGAGACTTACACCAGTTTCAGTTAGGTCCATAATGAAGCAATTTAAACTGTATTGGCACTTCTACATAGAGCTCTCCAGAAAACTTGCAAAAACAGTTTTATTATTTCAATATATTATATATAAAAACAGTAAGATCTCTTTCACAAATCTTCCCAATACTGTGTTCATTCAGCATAAACCCATGCAGTGTAACTTGAAACTCAAAATGAACTCAAGGGATACCTTCTTCTACAGACTCTGCTTCATCTTATATAAGACAAGGTGTTTATGGTCATCTGGGACTGCATTTCAAATCCTTTTTACTCCAGCAATAATGTGATTAGGGCTTTACATCTGAGCAGGACTTAATGAGTTAAATTCATTCCACTATCTTCAGAAGAATCCAACCCTATTAATACAGGCAAAAAGCAATGGCTGAGGGGATTACCTCCTATGTTCTTTCAAAACTAAGAGCTACACCATCCACTGCATTTATCTGACATACGAAAGTGTGTTTCTGTTTAGCTCTTACGTTGAAATCCATGACTTGCTGTCTCCTTTCTACTCAAGCAATGTTTTCTGAAGTGCAGGAAAGATGTGGTGGCTGATTAAAAATACTATTACAGACATATATGGTTAAAATAATGTTGAACTCTCTGTTTACATCTCGAACAAGCAGAATTCCTACTGCCAGGTCTTCCAAAGGCTGTGCCCTGATTTTCAACTCCTGACTCATGCATGAAGTCAGTCACCACAGGAATTCTGAAGTTAAAATTCATATTGTTAGGCAGTTAACTGTCTATCATGTCATGTTGTCGCCCCCACCCAGTCAATATCCATTGAATATGTATCAATCACTGGCACTTTTCTCATGAAAATATTATCTAAACAGTCAGCTACTAAGCAGCCCTGTCTTCTTAAATTTCATGTATCTCAATCAAAGTAAAACAAAATAAACCAACAAAATAAAAGAATATAAAGAGAAAAAGCATTTGATTACATAGGAGGAGGGAGGATTTATATTGTCTAAAAATCAGCTAAAAATTCATTTATATTATTTAAACACTATCATCTAAATCAACCTCCTTATTTCATATTTTAATATACTACATATATTGGAGATCTAATTTTGAATCTCTAGGACACTGATCCTGCCTCACTACAACTTTATTTGTCTCTCACAGATGCCAAAAAAAAACCAAGTTAAGAATACAAATCACAAACTTAGCTTAAAAGTAAGAAAATCAGTACTTTTCTTCTCGTATTACAGAAATCACGGTTCCTGTAAAAACAAAAGCGAAATTTCTAGAGAACTACCTGGTCCCTGCTGTTGCAAACAATCAGTGGCTAAGACATAGAATCAAACTTAGGCTTCTCCCATGGTCAGGCAAATAGCAATGCACAAGGACAGCCAGTTAGCCACTGTTAAACATTTCAATTGTGCTACGTAAATTTTATAATGTTAGTAGTCATCATACAGTGAAAAACAGCATTTGTCAGCAGTCAGAAGTACTTTGACCTTTTGAAGTCACAAGTTCTAACAGCAGCAAAAAACAGCAGCAAATACAATTCTGAAGAAAAACAAAACTGAAAAGAGGTATTAAGTGAGCACTGTAGCTTGTGCAAGACAGGTTTCATCTTAAATTTTTGGTATGTTTCCTAAAGGATTGGCTTATTGGATATAATTAAAATATTCAGCTTCTTCTTTTACTGTGTATTTCTCATCCTTCTTTCAAAAAAAGAAAAAAAAAATGAACCCAAAAGCTCAAAAAAGGAGAAGATAACTAAAAATATTCCTTTTTACAATTTAAAAATGTAAAAACCCTTTTTACAATTTTCAAACCAGTCTATTTGATTCCACAGGCCCTATTAACGATTGTCAGCATTGAATTAAATGCTATTGGAAAAAAGAGACTTTCACATATGGTATCTGAATAGCGTAAGTGACAAAAAGCAATGAAGCGGAGAAGTCAATTTATACAATATAGTTTACAGTTTTGGTCTAATGCAATAGCTATAGAGTTCTTAAGGTAGACAGACTCATGCAGAAGAATTAACATCATAGTCAATGGCTGTCAGTAGAGCCATCTGCCTCACTGAATGAGGAAAATCACTGTTAGACTGATGGTGTAGGACAAGGAAGGACCCCAGTCCATTACTGCTGATGAGAGAAGTACTATGTAAGCCCTTTCATTACATAGTCAGATCCCATCTCAAAACAAGTTAAATTTTCTCCCTACATCACCCCCCTACTATTATTTCTGGAAAATGGTTCAAAAACACCAGTCCTCTAGTGATTTTAAACGTTCTCCTAACTACAACATTAAGTTTACACATAGAGAATTTATCTTTACTGCTTTTTGTACCAATTTTATCCCTCATGTGCAGGTTAAGCCCATGAATTTTCACATGAATATTTTTCTTAGGCATTCAAAATACATATACACTCTTAATTTACTCAAGATATTTGGCAATTCAGTGCTTTTCAAACAGATTGGAGCAAAATTTTGGACCTAATGAAATTAATGGCACAATCTGACCAATTCCATGGAGTTAGAATCTCATCAAAGTTTCCCAATCACGATGAGTAAGCACAGATATCTTAGTAGGATAATAAGTACATAAGTAAACGAATAATAGTTACGTAAGAGAAAATAGATCAAATATAAATGGATTCCCTTCTTCTTCCCATCTCTAAAGAGTTTAGTCACTGAAACATGGGTGGTATATGAGCTTTAAAAAAGCAAGCATGGAGCAAAGTGTATTCATACACTCAGTTTCTATATAAATCTGAAGGCTGTTGACTTCTTTCAAGACCTCTGTGAATTCTTTGTTCCAAGGGAAAAAAAAGCAATTTTTACCTTTTACTACTTCACCAAACACCACTACACCATTTTCAACTACACGTATAGCTATTTTATTTCTAAAAACAAGTTAATACCTACAAAGCCCTTGTACTGTAGGACATTTAAAGTTAAAAGTCCAACTCTGTCCTTTTCTAGATATCGTACTAAAGCTAACAGGCATGGCAAATTCCTCTGTTGTATTAGACTAGGAACATGAGAAAAGCTATAGTTGCTTTATGCTCTCCTGTCCTTAGTCACTCGTAACATTTACAAAGCACCACAGAATGTATTGTTCTAACATTTTGTCCTGGTTTCAGCTGGGACAGTTAACTTTCTTCAGAGTAGCTAGTGAGGTGCTATGTTTGGAATTTGTGCTGAGGAGAAGGCAGATAACATGCTGATGTTTATAGTCGCTGCCAGGACAGTCAAGGACTTTTCAGCTTCTCTGCTGTGCCAGTGTCTGCAGGAGCAGGAGAAGCTGGGAGGGAGCATAGCCCCAATTACTACCCTAGGATTCAATCCTAAATTTAGGATTGAGATTCAAATTGGCCAATGGTATATTCCATACCATGCACATCATGCCCAGTATATAGATGAGGCTCTGTCCAGAAATTCACACTCTCTGAGTTGTCTCCCTCTCTTTTGGGGTTGTCTCGCTCTCTTGGTCAGCTCTCGATCTCTTGGATGCTCGGGCTCTTATCCCTTTTCCAGGATTGCTGTTTTGGGACTCTCCCTGCTCTGGGATCATTAGCCAGAAATGAGCTGAGCCTTGGTCATCGGGTGGTGAGAAGTAGCACTGTGTATCACTCATTTGTATACTTGTATATGTTACTATTATTATTATTTGCAATATTATTGTAGTTTAGTTATTAAATTGTTCTTATCTCAACCCAGTAGTTTCTTTTCTCTTCACCCTGGGAGGGGGAAGGGTGAGTGAGTGGCTACATGGTGTTTGGCTGCCAGCCAGGGTCAAACTAGGACACATTTTTAAAGCTTAGTTTCACCTTAAGAATAATTTCCTCTATTGCTGAAAATTTAGTGAAGGAAGGGAATATTCATAAAGACATTTATAAATTATTTTAATGAAATGGAATCTTTGAGAAAAGAAAGAACATGTTTCTATAGAATTCAAATCTTTTCGTCCAAATTAAACTGACATCACCTCCTTAGAAAGAACTTGCATGTAGAGAAAAATTCTCTAATATCTCAGTGGAAAAGGCATCTAAGCAATTAATCTATGAAGAACAATGACTCTATCTTTATCTGACTGCTGGGACAAAAAGTGAATTCTCTTGGCAGCCAGGAAAAATGACGGGAGTGTTCGCAAAGGAACTAAAATACTGTTTCTTCTCTAAATGAGCCTGTCAGTGCAAAACAATAGAGTAGAGCTAAATATTACAAAGGAAGCTCTTCTGGAATAAAAGATTCCACGTATATCACTCTTCCTTCCCATACAACGACCTAAAAATCAACAGCAGATCTGGTCTCTCTATAATTACATGATAGCAGAAAACTAATTTAAATAGTATATCAGGTAGCATAGTCAGGTATTTCAAATTTTAGACTTATAAGTAAGTAACTAAGTAAATATAAGGTGGCCAATAACACTTATTCTGACCCAGTTAATTCCACAGTTCTGAAGACCTAAAGCAAGTAGTCTAAATAAATCAATGAAATTACATACCTGCTTATGATGAGATCTAAATTCTGGTACTAACACAGAAATGTAAATTTCTGTTTAATTAATCCACATTTTACTTTACATAACAAAAGTTCTTGAAAACACAGCTAATTATTCTTGAGAGCCTAGGGCTTTCACCTAAATAAATTATTAAAATGTCATTTTCATTTTTACCTTCTTGGAGATTGTCTGTAAGATGACATTTAGCGAGTTTATTCTTCTAAAATATATTTTCTAATTACTTATTTTTATAAAAATGTTTAACATTCTGTTTTCTCCCCTGCTGATGCCGGTGTCCACCTGGGGGAGCCCTGTAGATATAGATGTCTTGACACCCTCTACCATCACTTAAAATCAGGAACAGAATTCAGCTACCTAAACAGGAGTGTCTAGTGTCATCTGAGATGTCTTAGGACGCACAGCCTGGATTTCTGTTGCTAGCCTAAAAAGATGAAGTTTTCATGGGTCCCATGTTATTTCTGCCAGCCTTTTGCACATCTTGGCCAAGGACATCCTAAATGGTGCTGGATGCCTATATATAAGCAACTGAATCACAACACTAGTCAATACTAACAGTAGAATCCAGATAAAAGACTTAACTCACTCTTATACAGACATTAACTGGTTGGTTGTCTGAATTTCTCTTTCTGCTTCATTGACTTCAAGAAGCACAGTTATTAATATATAGGAAACATGTACAGCACACTTGAACACCTAAATTTAAGTAATGTTCTCTCAGACCGAACCCCTTTCCCAATCTAACTCTGCAGCTTTGCACACTTGCTGGAAAATATACCTCATGCAAAGCATCCTGCACAAATCTCATCATCAGGATGTATATCAGCAAACAAACTCAACCTCCCCACATACATACAGTATCTTGAGATCCTTGTTTTGCAAGTGTTACATAATTTGCAAAGCATGGACATTATGATAGCTCATATGTGCCAGTGTCAAGAACATCTTTAAGTCTGTGTTTGTGACCACACTAATGATGTAATGTATAAAATTCCAAAATATGATTTTTTTTTAGCAGAGTACAATATCTAGATATCCATAAAACTCCTACTAATATCCCATTTTATTCACTAGGTAGTAATACTTAAATACAAGGCATAGTACTTTGAGAAAATCACCATAAACTAGTCAAGCCCTCCTGAGACAGTGTCTACAATCCACACACATCTACATATCTTTTAAAATCAGGCAGCGTTACTCCATTTCAACTGGACTAAGGATTTCAAATGGAGCAAAAATTTAAATCAATCCTTCATTTCTCCCTGCCCCTCCTGTATTTTTCATTCTGTAAAGTCAAAGAAATACACCGAATTATGAACCAGTGCATGCCATCTATGCTCATCAACAGATGCTATCTTGGATTGTAGAACAGACACCACTTTTTATCAGAAATTGCCTAACCTGAGCCAATTACAAACTGTTGCCAGTCGCCAAAGGAAAAGTCTATTGAAAATAATTATTCCACTGTAATTTTCCCTACTTCACTTATAAGTAAGTTTTTTCAGTTCCAATTTTGGAAGTCCCATCACTGTGGATTTTAAAACTTGACTTGATAAAACTCCAGCAAATACACAGTAGTAAGCAATCCTGCACTGGCAGAGAAACAGGCTCTCAATAAGTCCTCCCCACCTCTAATATCTTTGATTCTATGGTCCAATAGTGACTGATTATTTTCTTTGGCTGCAGGCAATGGTCTGCAGGAAGACAAGCTGAAGGGAAAGAAAAAAAAAAGAAAAAGATGAAAACAAGAGGTAAGAAAGAAGCAAGGAAAAGAAAAATTAGGACAAAAGTGGAAGGAAGAAAGGAAGGTCTTAAGGTGAACTCATGGCACAGGAACCCTGAAGAACAGGTCGTTTCCACTTCTATCATAAGTAACACGTCAGCATAGCAAATCTCTTATTTCCCCTGTTCCTCATCCTCCCACCACTAAGATTTTAACATCCAGGGGTACGTGAGCAGCACATCTGCTTATTAGCAGTGTCTAACAAAAAACATTAATACCTGGAGCAGTGAAAGGCCAATCTTTTACTGTATTTTATAAAATTCCACAAATATTCAAAAAAAACCAAAAGGAGAAACAGCTACTGTGATGATAAGGCAACATGAATGTTCACAGAACAATTTACTTATTTAATAGCACATTCATTAAAAAAATAAAACAGTTTTTAACTTTTCATTGGGTAACATTTACAATCTGATCCAAAATCAATTTTTTTATGAAGACTTTTAAATTTATTTAAATACATTTTGAAGCAGACTTTGGTTTTGTATTTGGGTAACAAAAATTGTCTTATTCAAACTTTAATTCTGAAGGAGAATGCAATACTCTTTATCTTCAGTTATCTAAAGGCATCCCTCATGTAATCCTACTGACAAAGTTCTCCACCAGGTTTTAGTAACTACATTAAAAAAAAAACAACAAAAAAACCAAAACAAAACTAAAAAAACCACCAGGGTTTGAAGTGCTGTAGACTTTTTAAAACTTTTTCTGCTCTGGTACTTCTCTATTGAACATATTCACTACTTGAACTTTTACATAGATGATCAAATTGAAATGCTGAATTTATATTTTATGATACCCTTCTACTGCTTTTTATGAAAAAAACTGAAACTGTCCTGAGATGAATGATGAAGATACACTGCTGGCTCTTTCACATCACTTCTATTGTTCTTCACATGTACTGGAAAAGGAAGCAAACACTCTTCAATTAGTCCAATCCACATTTGTGAAAGCTACCTTACAGAGATGGATAAGCTATTTGACCCAGATCTCCAGCCCCCCACCACAATGCCTCAGTCACCTACTCACATCACCTCCTCTTCCTTATGTATTTAAAAATACATGCAACAGCGGAAGAGGTAATAAAGACCTTTCCAAAGCTGACATTCCATGTATGAGTAATTAAGGACAGAAGTGTCAGAATCCGGCACTTTATAATCAATAAGGAAAATCGAAAAGTGGAACAAGGTCCTGGGTTGTTGGTTGGTTGTTTGGTTGTTTGTTTTTTTTTTAATTCATAGAAGTAATAAGAGAAAAAAAAAAAGCACCTCACTTGCCAAGACCAAAATCATGCTGTATAGTTAGCAATATAATACTATTACTTCTATCAATAATAATAGATTTTATTGAGTGGAAGACAGATAATTTATTTTACTTGCAATTAAATGCATTATTACTATTCTGTACAGCATGTAAACCATGACATGCAGACAAACACAATCTGTCAGTTTCTCAGTGAGTCAAAGCAATTTCCTACAAGAGCATCACACAACCAATGTCTGGGGTAAGAAAGAAAAATATGACAGGATCATCACCTTCAGATCCAGATGCAATACAAAAAGGAAGCAATTTCCTCTTTGGTACACTTTGTAAATATCCACTGATGTGTTTAAAGGAAGTATCTTCCTTCCCATTGAAAGGGATGCTTGTTTTTCTGTTTTGCTATCTACATTTTAAAGATTTTTTTTCCATTTCCATCTTCCTTTCGTCTGGTAATTTTTTGAAAAGGTAAGTCTCCACCTCGTCAACCTGTATTTCACACTTTGAAGAGAAGATGTGATTACATGTCAGCAAAAATTAACAGGAACAATAAAATAAAACTCTTTCTCAATGAGAAAAAATATTAATATGTTAAACTATAATCATATTATATCATAATCATAGAATCATAGAACGGTTAGGGTTGGAAAGGACCTTAAAGATCATCAAGTTCCAACCCCCCTGCCATGGGCAGGGACACCCTCCACTAGCCCAGGTTGCCCAAAGCCTCATCCAGCCTGGCCTTGAACACCTCCAGGGATGGGGCATCCACCACTTCCCTGGACAACCTGTTCCAGTGTCTCACCACCCTCACAGTGAAAAATTTCTTCCTAATGCTAGTCTAAATCTACCCTCTTTCAGCTCTGTTACCCCCTTGTCCTATCACTACACTCCCTGATGAAGAGTGCCTCCCCATCTCTCCTGTAGCCCCCTTCAGGTACTGGAAGGCTGCTATTAAGTCTCCTCAGAGCCTTCTCTTCTCCAGGCTGAACAACCCCAATTCTTTCAGCCTGTCCTCGTAGGGGAGGTGCTCCAGCCCTCTGACCAATTTCGTGGCTCTCCCCTGGACTCTCTCCAAGGTCCAGGTGGGGTCATTATATTAATTATATTATATTGTATTATATTATATTAATGAAAAAATAACAAAAACTGCTATTGTTCTACAATGAGGAAGCATCAAGTGATTTTAATGTTCAACACAGCTATTGTGGGTCATTGCTTCAGCTGCACATCCCCAGTCACAGCAGTTTTAATCACACAATGTTAAACCCCTTTCCCAATACTGGGTTCAAGCCTCAGCACTTGAGATTGGAGTGCCTAATGATAAGCACTAAAATCAACAGGGTATAACTTTCTTCATCCCCTGAAGCCTTGATCTTGAAATCAACAGGAGATTTTAAGTATGACAAGAACACCTGAACAAGCCCCTAAATCAATTATGTGCTGTAATACCTCAAAAGGTATGCTACGAACATTATGATCCCAGCTGAAGCACACATAACTCCTCAGCTGGTATAAACCAGCTGTTAATAAGTAGAGAAATATTGTACCAACAGTTTCAGTTAATAAGTAAAACTACAGAAATATTTTTTTCTATTTCTGCAATTTATGTCAATTTTAATTCACCACAGAAATAAGTTGTTACCACTTAATTGCTCTTACTGTACAGCAAAGATGCTTATAATGAATGATGATAAGCAGGAACATGAATGAACAGTTGCCAGGCAACCAATAAATAAAGGTTCCAAATAGCACGACCCCTCTTTAAAGGACAAAGCTCTAATCACAATAATTTTTCAAATCCATTTCAGTGCCAACTAAAATCATGTTTGCAGCACTAATCCTGGTCTTCCTCACACAAAATGAAACCAAATCTGTCATTCGACATATCACAGGTAACAGATCAAACAGACTCAACCTGCCCCTTCAGATTACGGTCACCAGTGTAGTTTGAGGATAGTGAACAGGTTAGACAATAAACTGGAATCCAAAACAGAGAGGTGAGAAGAATTAAGCAATTTAAATAGGTTAATTAAATACATTTTTTTAAAAGTTACATTGTTACTTTAAGGATGTTCAGAAAGCATCAACACAAAGTCCTCCAGTGTTTTAACTCCACAAAATACTCATTTGGTAAAGTAGAAGGATCAGACAGATTTCTAAAGACTGAAAATAGATGCAGTCCGAAATGTTTTAAAACCTATATAATACCACATTCTGTCTTTATAAACTCTTACAACTCAGTCTTGCAGAGTGCATAAGTAGAGCTGAGGTGCCTAGAGCAAGCACTGACCTTTCAGATGGATTCAAATAAAACTGACAAAGAGCAGCATAAATCTTAAACCAGTTAAAGAACACAGTATATCCACTCTGAAGAAACAATGAAGGGTTATGCAGCAGTTTTACATTATGCTTTCCAGATAATGGAAGGAGGGGAGCTTGGGCTTGTTCAGGGTTTTTTAGTGGGCGAATAAATTGTGTATTTTATACAGTAAAATCTTATGTCAGAAAACATTAAGAATACAAGTTTTGGTAGGTTCATCTTGCACTACGCAAGGTTATTACATAAATCTCTTTATTTACCCATTTTATTTCTTTCCTCTAGTGGAATTGAGAACCACTGATAGCTGTGATGCTTAAACACTAAACAGTCAAAAATTCACAATAGGAAAACAAGATGAACTAGAATTAAAAACAAATCCATCTTGCATCTAACATCTAGCATACTACGTCAGTTGTGAACTGAGACCATCTCTTCAATTTGTCTTTGAACAACATACAGGCAACAGAATCCATAAATGTCCCTGTAACACTAGTAACACAAAATAATCTCATACTACACAATGGAAAATAGATCTACTGCAATTTTTGTAAACAGGATCTATTGTTTAAATTACAGCAGAGAATGCACTCTGTCAGCTAGTAGTCTCCACATATATTTCTTCATACCAAATGAGAGACTGTTCATTCTGTAGTAGATATTTGCCTTCTATGACAGAAGTGTTCTGTTGCCTATCCCACACATAACCCGCCAATTATTTTCCATATACCAGATACATCTGCTCATCAGAAACATTTATAAGAGGTTTTCTATGTATCTGTACTTCCTCAATAGGCAGAGGAAATACGCATTATATCCATATTTTTATTGACCAATATTTCACTGACTAACCACCTCCGCCACCTCATTCTTCAACATCTCTCCATCCCTGTAATAATTTCACTTTGAACTTCTCTTACAAAAATCCACTTCATTTAGCTGATACCTTACCCAACAACAAGATTCAGAATTTAAATAACTGAGAATCGTGCATACTGACTGCAACTTGAAACAATGCAGAAGATCCGCTAAATTCCTTCTAGGACACAGGGCACTATTTATACCAAAACAACCTTAATTGTTTCTCCATAGTTCTGCACTTGCCTTTTAACTAATTATAAAAATGCTCTCTTGTGCTTGCAAACCTGATAACCAAGCCCACTAGTTAAAAGTGTGTAAAGGTAATATCAGAGGACTTTTTCACCTCCCAAACATTTATTCCTTTTCAATTACCAGCTGAAGAATTAAACTGGTCTAATTTAAAGCCTGAAAGACCCAAAGCTGATGGAAGAAAAGGTCATGCATTACCACTCAGTAGGAGCTGGAGGCTAATTGTAAAGTTTATTAACAATGAAAACAATGGGGTTCTCAGACACATATTACCATGGAGTAAAAATAACGGTATTTTTCTAAAGTTTGGATTCCACTGCATTTTGTTCTACAATATGCAGTTTAACTGTTCCACTTCTGAAAATGGGAGGAGAGAAAAGACTATTGTTTTAAAGAGCCACTCACACTAAAATGAGTCATTTTAAGATATCCCCTAGGGATTCAAGTCTATAGATTTTGCATTGGAAGAAGTAAAATACAGCGTAACTGCCAGCTTGAGGAGAGAGATGATGAAGCAGGCTTTGTTTCTAGTGTTTCCCACATCACAGACACAGTCAATGAAGCTAGGCGCAATTCTAAAAACACTTCTTTGCTCAACAGGCTATACTCGGATACCCAGCTGATACAGCTTCTCACATAAGTAAGAGTAAGCAGTATTAGAACCAGAGATGAATCTTATCCTAAATTCATGCTGATCCTGACTTTTGAGCAAAGTATTATTGTTTCAGTAACCACTTTTCTATTAACAAAATGGTGACATTGTTTAGCAATTTTTATATTATTTAATAGTAAATTACATATACATATTGCATAAACTAACGGATAACAATAGAAGATAAACTCACAGCATCATACAAGCTCAAACAGTACAACATTATTGGTTTTAGGAAAACATACAAATACATATATATTATCTATATGGATGATACTTGTAAAAGACGATCTATAGACACTCCCGAAAACACATAAAGGAGTCATCCTTGAGCAACACAAGATGTTATTACTATAGTGAGGAACCCAGGGTAGGCTGCGGGGGTAAGGTGATTACTCTATCATTTTTTAGTAACAAATTATCTTGTGTGTGCTTGTTTCAGTTTTACATTTAATATGTTCTTTTAATAACTATTATTCCATTCACTACCTCACTGATAACACCTTCCTCTGCTAGTGTACAGAAATAGCTGAAAATAGTATAAAAACTCTACATTGATGGATGTATTCTTCTATTAGTGCACTTATTCATCAATGTCATCATTTTGGACCAACAGTTCAGCATTGAGAAGAGGGAGCTAACAGTGCAGTCTCATGATAATAGAAACGATGTCTCACAAAGATGCCACTGGTAATCAATGAACTTTGAAAATTAACGCTAAAATCTTCCTACCCATAAGACTATTTGAATCTTAAACTTCATAATGATTACTTAAAATATCAGTTTACAATCATCTCTCACGCAGCTTTATCACACAGCATTCATTGACTCAGAGTGCAAAGTGTGCTCCTCCAGCGTCCCGTACTCCACGATCTGAATCCTACTTAGCTATGTCTATTACATGAAACACTACATACATTAATACATTTCAGGATTGACAACTCAGCTATCATTGGAAGCTTGAGGACTTCATCCATGCAGATGTTTGGTTAAAAGAAATTTTATGGAGGGACAACAAAATTATAAAGAATAGCAATGTTCATACAAGCTTGTAAACTTCAGCTTTTTTTTTCTTTTTTTTAAAGATAGTGTTATTATTTATTATCTTTGACCTACACTAATATCTCCTAAGAATTGCCCTGGCTCACAGCCTAACCTGCATTGAAACACACAAACCAAAAAATCCAACGCTACTGCACAGATTTTGCTTGTCAGTCAGGAATGTGGATTAAATGAGACAGAATAATAAGAGGAAATAAATTATCTCTGCATTTTATAATGTTCAACAGGTATTTTCTGTACTTTTAGAGACAAGAAAGAATGAAAAAAAATCTGCTTTCTAACCATCCTAAGCATTTCATTCAACTATATGTATACCACTTCTTTCTTGAACCCCACTTTGCAAATTATTGTGAAAATACAACAAATACTTCTTACAACAATTTACTACTAACTACAATTGTTTCATGCACTTGTGCTGACATGGACAATTGTACAGCACAATATATACATGTTGTTGCCAAGCCCTTTGCCTCAAATCTTATATGCTTTTAGCCTTTGCTCTTCCCAAAAAAAAATAAAGTTCAATTTTCAGTGCTCTCCAAACATGAACATGGCAATGCCTGTTCTGGGGCAAATCTCAGGTCCATTTAGCCCAGGACCATGTCACTGCCAGTGGTCAAAGGCAGTGGCCTAAGGAAAAGTCCCATACTAGGACAGCTCTTGAATACTAGTGTGATTCCCTGGAACACTCTCCTGGCTTCCAGCAATCTGTGGTTCAAAGACTTCAATATGAAAAGAGACTGGGAATGTCGGCTTATGACAACAAGAGACAGCATATTTCAAAAGGAAGGGAGAAGTATGTGCCCTCATCACACACACAAGCTACTTCACTCAATCCAACAGTGTTTCTTGCTCCTAATATTGCCTTTGCCCTCAAAATGTGTTTTCCATATGGAAGAGGTGGCAAAAATGAAAGTGTTTCCCTTCTTTCCTCATAAAACCTCCTTCTGACTGGAGTTGGCCTCCTGTTCATATTCCACTTGACTAAACCAATCTTTCTCTCCTCCCACACTAGCTCCATCTGCCGCCCGTCTCTCCAGCAGAACCAGATGCCAGCAAAGCAGACTACTGTGGGAGGAGAAAGTTCTGTCGCTGGAATTTCTTCCCTATACGCTGCAGGGGGCCAGCCTGTGAAGCCTGGAGAGGATAGAGGGAGCAACTTCCTCTCTTCCATGCTGCTTTCCCCTGCTCATCAGTGAAGAAGGCAGCTGAGGACACGAGCAAAAGAATAAAACTTCAATGTGCACTCTGAAATTTGTGACTTTAATATCTACATAGCAAAAGTCTCACAACTGTACTCCAGATTTGAGCATGGTACACATCACATAAACAGGTAAGAAGACATGAGTCCTGCCCCAAAGAACATACAGTCAAACAGAAGCAGACACATATTTGTGACAAGGAATGAACAAGAGTGACTAGAGTGTAGATGACAGAGAAAAAAAAAGACAAGGATCTATAATCAAGAGAGATCTTAATGATGGAATAAAAAGACAACACTTCCTGGAAAGATACAAGTCAGAGAGAGAAGCTATGGATGTGTGTTGCTAAGCTGAGAGGAGGATCCCATGTGGCAAGGGAAACTGCTTGTAGAAAGGGAAAAACTAGAATGAAAGCAGCCATGAGGAAAGAAAGAAAAAGAGATTTTTGTTTATACATTTGAGGCGATCTTGCGTGAGACAGAAGGAGAAGAAGCACAGGTAAAAACTAGAGAAAAAGGGAGACAGCCTAGGGATGGGGGAGCATCTGCGGGAGTAGTCTTGCCAATGATGGTAGCAAGAATAAGTGTCACCGAGTGGGAAGAAGAGCTCATATAAAACAAGCAAGTGTGCATCTGTGAAAGACAGAGGAAAAGACACTGAGTTCATTTCTCTGAGAAAAAGAATTGTGGGAACCCAGGAGACTAAAGAGATTAGAAACAAGAATGAGTGAGGGTGGTGTAAGGGTACAACAGAAAGTTTGGAGTGGGGCTGGCAGGACAGAAGAAAGTGACAACACACGGGAATCTAACAGAAAACCAGAATTATTTATTAGAAGTTGAAAGAGCACATATAAATTAAAGAGACACATAACAAGAAAGATTAAGAAGATGAATAGACAGGGAAAGGAAGAGGGAAATACATCACACTGAAACAGATTAAAAAAAAGAGCTCACAGCAGAACGAATGGAGTGACAGGAGGGGAAAAAAGGAGGAAAGAATATATGTAAAGGTAATAAAGCCAGTAGCAGAATATTAGTTAATAAAAAACATTACGTAAAAACCGTAAACTGGAAAACTGGGAGTGTACAGAAGAGTGACTGGAAACGGATGTCCACTGAATTCCCACTGTCACTGTAAGCTTTGAGTGTGTGCCCCATCTAGGTATCCCCACATTTTAATCTTCTTCTTCACTTGGAAAAAATCTGTTTCCAGCTCCTCCACACCCTCTAACTTTCGTGCTGTAGTTGCACCTCTATTCTGTTTGTTTTGCTATTTCTCGTGGCAACACTTTTTGTTACATTTAACTGGGGAAAAGATCTTATTTTGTCAAATACTCTACCACAAAGAAACGAGCCCAAATCTCAAGTTTCCTTCCGCTTGTCCCCATAACACTCTTTCATTCATTCTTCTTTCAAAAACAAACAAAAAATGGCTGGGGAAACTCAGCAATACGGTGGCGTCTTAAGTCCAAGATATTCACAGAGCCTCCCCTGAGCTGCGTGTATACGCTACGCCCAGGTTACCTCCGTGCCCGGGCCGAGGATTTCCCGTCCTTCGCGGGCAGGGGGCAGCGGGCGGCGGGCGGGCAGGGGCTGCGCTCCAGCGCCCGGCACCGCGCCTTGTGCAGCCGCCGATAACGGGATCTCCGGCTGCAACGCATCCATCAGGCAGGGGAACTAAGGGAGGGGAGCTAGCTACTGGCTGCTGGAAAGAAAGCCGACACAGGCGTGTGCCCTGGCTGCTGGAAGACATGGCTGGTTGGCTATTTGATTTTATTTAGGGGATATGGGGAAAAAAAAAAAAAAAAGGGAAGGGGGGAAGGGAGAGGGGGAAGCACACAGGCGCGCACACGCATACGGCTGATCTTACCTCCACATTGAAATACTGCTCCGCTTTGCACACTGTAGCACATAAAATCCAAAGGAAGATTTGCAAGAAAAACACCCTGGACTGAGACAGGAAATCCAACCGGTTTCCAGTGCTGAATGCGAGTACGATCATAGTGAACTGTGCTTCAGTGGATGGAAGATCTCTCCCTTTCTCTCTCTTTGCCTTAAACAAATACACAAACAAACCAACCCCCTCGCCGTGTCGGTGCAGAGCCCGTAGCGCAGGTTCACCCACAGCAGGGGAGGAGGAGGAGGAGGAACAGACACTTCGCAGCACTGGCAGCGGCAGGGTCAGCTTTCGCTCATCCTCACCACCGGTCCCGTAAGGACGGAATGTGGCGTCCGAGTGCAGCCGCAGCTCCTGCACGACTCCTCTCTGCCCAGCAGCAGCAACCGCCTCCCCGTGTCCTCCTCCCTCCCTTCTTCCCTCCCTTCTTCCCTCCCCCCTTCCCTCCTCCTCCTCCTCTCCTCCTTTCCCTCCTCCTCCTTTCCTGCCTCCTCCCCCTCCGCCTCCTCCTGGGGAAGGCCGGCTCGGCTCGGCTCGGCTCAGCTCGGCCCCCGCTGCTCCGCTCCACTCCAGAACGTTCAGCCGGTATCTACAGAGCCCCGCCCCGTAGGCATCTTAAAAGCGACGGGCCGGGCGAGCGGCCCTGTGGTGCCGCCGCCCTACGGCCATGGTCGCCAAGCAGTCGGCGCGCTGCCGCCGAAAGCGGGTGGAGCAGGAGGAGCACTCGGCCCTTCCTCACACGAACGTACTGAAGCAGCCGAATGTGCGCGTGCTCGGCGGTTACCACACGCAGGCACCGCCCGGGCTGGGCTGCTCCCGTCAGGGGACCGTGAAACGCCCGCCGAGCGCGTCTGTGGGACCGGCAGCCGGGCCGGGCGGGGCGAGTGTCCGTCCGCCTCGGCGTTCCCCTGCCGCTACCAAGGGGCCGGGGCCCTCGGTCGGGTTCAGCGGAGCAAGGCTGCGTCTCCTGGCGGACACGGGCGCGGGCCACGGCGAGGACGAGCGCGTCGTGTCAGCGGCCCATTGGGGTGGTTGGGCGGTGACTTGAGGAGTCGGCCGGAGTGCAGCCCTTGGCGGGGAGGGATCAGCGCGTGGTCATTAGTGTCCCGGAGCGATTCGTGGTTTCCGCGGCTGGGATGAAAATCCAAAGTCACTGCTGACAAAGTTCACAGAGAGTGATGACATGATGATAATTTAGGGTGATGTGAACATGCCAAACATCTGGGTATTTTGGGACGGTTGGAAATTTATTTTAATGCGTCCAAATGTATGGTCATGTATCTAAAGGAAAACAATGTGTGAAATGCCAATAGCATAGACAAACGGTATGTTGGATATTGTGATGTTCGAAATGCCCGGTGATGATGGCGGATAAACTACTCTTGCAGTGATTTTATGGTTATTTTTTTTTATGCAGCTCTTTGACATGTCACCCAGTCAAAGGAAGGTGGAATGATCCACTACATTAGTGAGACAAGCTGTTGCAATAATGCATCTTGGGGAAAAAGGAGGGGAGAAAAAAAGAAGTGCAAGCTTACTGAAAAAAAAAGCAATTTTAAAATTCCAAGATTTGAAAATTTATCTTATTTTTACTTGTTTGGTTATCAAAAAAGAAGGAAAAATACTTGATCATTATACAGAACAGTCTGGAAGTAAAAGCCACACCTGACAGATGAAATCTTACTCAGACAGTTGAGGTCCTGCCTAGAATTAAAACACATGCAGACTGGATGTATAAATTTTGACAACACCCAGTTGGAGGACATAGGAGTGTGGTAGGTTCTTCATCATTTGATATCGTAAGAGTAAGGCACTTATCTCTGAAGAAGTCATGTTAATTGTTTGATCTTTTAAGATTTTCTGTTCTTCAGATTGCTAGTGATGTGAATGATGAAATCATGAAATGTAGAGCTGGTAGCAAGCTGCAACGACCTGTTGGCACTTTGGTGGCCAGCATCGGAAGTCAAAATGAACTTAACAAAGAAACATCTTGGAATCATCAGAAGGAAACTTAATTATGACAAGTGCAAATTACATTTATGAAGAAAAATCAAAAAAAAATGAAAAAAATGTAAAACAGCAGCACTTCAGGAAAGAATCTGGGGGCTGTAATGGACTATAAAGTAAATATGAGTCAGCAATGTGCTACCATTAAAAAAAAAGACAAGGCAGAGACACTGTGGAGTATATTAATAGGTGTGCAGTACATCTGGCAGGACAAATTATTTTTCTGCTAGGCATTGATGAAGCCAACTGTGTTTGGTGTCAAACTAAGGACAGTTCAGGGGAAAATAAAAAAATATTAAAACATACAGAATGTAAGACATATGTGTAAAAGTTGAAAGAACGGTATTTATTTAGTCTGAGAAGACAGGGTAAATGGTCTCTTTATGTGGAAAATGTTGCTGTGAAAAAGACAAAGATATTTCATTCTTTCTGGGTTTGGGATGAAGGAAAAAATGAATCAACTAAATTATTCAGAAAGTTCGGATTCAGTGTTAGACAAAACTTTCTAAAATGTGGTGGTAGGACTGCCACCAATCTTTGGACCAAGATACCTAGTCAGAGTGTGGAATCTAGTCTGTGCAGAGGTTTAGTAGGCAGGAATATTATAGCTATCTTCTCTCCATTCCTAGGGCAGTGGATTGTATTATGAGATCTAGTAAACTTTTTTGCTTCTATTATATCGGTGATTTATTTCCTTTTATTACTCTATGATTTAATCACTGTAACTGGTGTAGATACTAATGCACTAACTTCATACTGTCCCTTTTGTTTTTCCTCTTCTGAGGGACCACTTCCTTGTTTGTGCTCTCAGCGAGCACGAGCTCTATTTTTGCTGGTGTGTTTTGTAGAGTCTACCATTAGTGTAATACCCGGAAATGGAAGCAGAAATGGAAACAGATATATTGTCCCTGCCCATGGCGGGGGGGTTGGAACTTGATGATCTTTAAGGTCCTTTCCAATCCAAACCATTCTATGATTCTATGATTTTATATTCCTGTAGCTGGAGTTTATTTCATCTGCCCTGTCAGGGCTTTTGTGGCAATTTGTTATGTAAAACACAGGGCCGTGAATACAGCTATCTTCTTCTTTTATACTGTATCCCTTAGACGAAGAAAGACAAAAAGCAATGGTATGAGTAGAATGGTGGAGAACAAAAGCACCTGGGTATTTTCAAGTGTGTTTGAGAGAGAGCAAGACCATGCAGATCGGTAAGGAAGGAGAGTAACAGTGTGTGAATATGAGTACCAAGGGAAGAGAAAAGACATATGAAGGACAGAAGATCTTTGAAGTGAAAAAATATAATTTAGGAATGCTTGTGTGAGGAAGAAACATCAGCAATGATGGCAAGGAGTTTGAATATTTATGAGTAAGCTGTGGGCAGGAACATACGGCAGTAGGGTCAGAGCCTCATGGGACATGTGAGAAGGTAAAAATAAATAGAAACAAATTTAAAACTCCATACAGAGGGCTGTTTGTAGATATGTGTATATGAGATTATGGGAGAGATTAAAGAAAAGACAGAAAACAGCAAAAAAAGATGAAAGGGTAAGTAAGCAAGTCAAGAAAGAATGAAACAGAAAAACGCAGCTAGAAAGAAATGGGAGCTATTTGTTGAAATACTTCAATGATTCAAGTCATATACTTTATAAGTGTCTTGCAAATTTTATCTTTATCAAATACCAATATGATTTTACTATTCTTCCCTATGGCAGTTACTAGCAGTAATTAATAAGCAGTGAGCAGGTTTGCAGGGAAGCAAAATGGAAAAATTGAGATTTCCATTCAGTTCTAAAACTTTTAGCCTTTTTGAAAGGCAGGAAGAGGTCTGTCTCCTGTGCTCCCAACCAGCCCATTTACCCACTGAGATTCTTAGGCTGTAGAATATGTCTTTTATGGATTACTGTTGTCACGGGTTTACAGTGGATGTTTAGTAGAAGCAGACATGGATGTCATTAGACATTCCCATGTCCAGCTTTGAACACAGGGCAAAAATCTTCCACTTACTGTATATAAATTCTGAATAAAAATTCATATGATAACTAAAAAATCAAAATATTACATGTTGTCCTTTCTGCATTTTGTGTTACTTAGCTGCCGATAGTACCAGCTGGAACTTCTAAAGAGAAGCAAGCTTCATTGCAAGATACAATAAACTGCACAGATTGAGGTTAGATATCACATATCTCACACATCTATATTTATCTCACACTGGTATATTTAATTCTGGTTTGGAAAAGCTGTTCCAAACAACTGGCCTTTCACTCATGGAATGAGACTTTCATAGATGTGTCCATATGAATTCTGTTGGACTACTTGAAAGGTCCTACAGGACATGAAGGCAACAAATGAGTTGGAAGGGTAGTGTAGGAAGGGATATTATTGCATTGAATATGAATTCCTGCCAGGATCATGCTCATACTGCCTCTGTTCAGGTATCTGTGGTTCTTTATTTACACAAGGTTCACTGTAGGCATAAGTCTCTCTGGTCAGGAAGTAGAACTGATGTACACCACCAGTGCACTTTACTGTGTTGTCTTGACAGCTCCACCAATGGCTTTATAAAGAGGCTAAGTAATGATAAAGAGAAATGACAGTGTAAAACATTCACACATAATTGTTGTAGAATCACAATAAAAAATTCCTAGAGTCATAAAAGTTACTAATATTTCAGGATATTTTGATTTGTATTTGGTTGCAATTTTTCACAAAGAGACAGTGAAGTCAGAGAGGAAGGAAGTGTTTTGTTTTGTTGTTTTGTTTTTTAATGAAGTTATCAATTGAATTTCAAATTCATAGAGTCGTAATATAATGGAATAATTTAGGTTCAGTGTGCCTTATGGTGGACCTCTGTAAGTCATCAGGTCCAACTGTCTGCGCAAAGCAGAGGCAACTCAGGTTAGTTACTCTGGTGCTTGTTCAGGGAGTTACGAATCAAGTAAATCTAACACAAACATCATTTCCTACTCTGCAATATGTTTTCTCTGTTTTGGGGTGCTATTTTGAGGTTAAAACCTCTTCTGTGAGGCATTTGTCAGGCCTTCAGTTATGTTGGTCTTTGTGGTGATAATACCCATTTCAGCAAGGTTTCTCCTAATCTCTTGAAGGCGGATGAAGTGGCAGAAAGAAATAAGTACAGAAAATATAATTCTGTGGTTGAAGACTGAAAGAAATACTTTTTAAAGAGAAAGAAGATTGAGTGTGAAAGAGAAATGGCTCCTGCAAGAAAAACATCAAGAAGCATACAATAAATTTAAAAAATATTTTTGATAATAATATTTACATAAGAACATTTCTAGGAACATGAGTTAAAATTGGGTTAGTGAAGAGTAGATCCAAAAAAGTCACTGAAACAGGCAAGTCTTCACTTATTTACTTGGTGTAACAGCTCATGTCAAACTTTATTTTCTCTGCTTTATGACAATTTTCATGCTGCTGTTTTCTCTCCCACTCCTGAAGCATTATCTCCATGCTTTCTGATTTTTGGCTTAGTCTGCAGAGCAAGAAGGGCCAATTTAAGCATCGAGTCCATCAGCAATTTCCCAACACATGTATTTCAAACTAAAGGATCCTCTTGGTCCAGCTGCCCGTTGGCCTGTGCTGATGGTTATTCACTGAGTTTACAGTAGTGAGTATGGCAGTCCAGTGGTAGTTGTAAGATATTAACAATTTGTGTTGAATATTATCAGCTTCATTTTTGCAAGGTGCTCTGTATATAAGATTGATATTAACAGCTAAGAAAGGAACACAATACATGAAACAGAAATAAATAATGCAGAGCAGTGAGTGACAGGTGAGTGACAAACTTGAGGAGGAAGGCATGAGGAGTTCTGAGAGAATGCTCTGGCATGGCCAAAGGGCTCCAAAAGCAACAAAGTCCTCTTACTAATGTTGAAGGGTTTGGTCAAGACAGAAACAAACAGGTGTCTGTCATAAATGTTATGTTTCAAAAGTGTGCAAAGGTCTAGTTGCTAGGTGGCTTCTATAACATAACCACCAAGGCCTCCATAACTCCATATCAACCCGAATCTTAAATGGAAGGTAATTATACCAGGTTTTGTGTTGCTCTAACCTAGGTGGAAATTCCACATCAACATGGTTAATACAGACTTTTAAAAAACATTTTAGTGATTAATCATTAGTGTGTTAATAAACTTCCCCAAATTGAGTGTATTTGCAACCTGTATCATTTATGGTCCACAGAAATTAATTTTCTGTTGACCATTTTCAGCTTTCAACACACTGTTTAGTACTTTTTTTTTCCCCACAGGTTTACAGCACAAATGAATGTTGGAAGCGTTACCTGGGGGAAGATGAGCCTTTGTAATTGGAGTTTGGGAGAAATAACGTGGCATTTGGCACTTTAAGAGTAAACCTAAGACTGGAATTTCATAGATGAATTGTATCCATCTGGCAAAATGGGGAACAGTAAAATAGATAGGGATGTTAACATTTATATACCATTGGTGAGTTTCAGAGTTAATTGCCAATGTCATTAATGAAATCACTGCATCTCTTAGAGTTATTGTTCTGTAGACTCAAGAAAAAATTATACTTGCCATATCCATTCAAGAATATCTTTATTGTCACAGCATAATTTATTTACTTATTTGCTTTTGCATGAATTAAGGTTTAGGTTCTAAAAAGCAGTTCTACTGCTTTGGTAGCCCAAGAACTGGACTTTCTCCCCTTGGAAGAATTGGACACTTATAACCCCTTAAGATCAGTTTATAGCATTCATACATGAAATTTTGGATCAAGAAGAGCTGTTTAGAGAAGAAAACCTCACACTGCTTTTAAAGAGAGCAGTGTTAACAACAGAAAATGTGTTTTAAAAAGGAACACTTGAAAATGTGTCTGAAGAGGCCAGCCTGCAAGAAACAGGAGGCTTCACTCAAGATGAAGTTTATATATTACTCCATTCTGCAATACAGATACACCTGAAGTGACAGATACCTATCCGATAGAAGCATGTATTCAAGCGAGTGAGGAAAAATCACACACAGAGGATTCAGTTTCTCTGTTTCTGTACTGCTCTAGCTACACCTCTTGGTTTTCCTCTTTTATTGGCAACATTTGCATCTGTGTTAGGGTTATCTTAGCATCCTTTTGCTATAATTGGTTAATTTTTTGTCATTTGGGAAATAATGGTTAGGTCAAAGAGAACTATAAAATAATGAACATTCTCATGAGACTAGTATTAAGGTTCTAATTGCAATTTCAACTTTTAAATTGAATGCTGATAGTCTAATAAGCAACATTTTAACAGTTTTAAAAAACGCAACTTGTAAGTGTGGGAATATTGAAGTGTGGATGCGTTTTTATAAAATCACCTATCCTAAAGTGAAAAAAGTTGTGAAGGTGAAGGGAAGGAAAGATTTGAAAAATTAGTTCTTTAGGACAGTAGGGCAAACATGTTTACCAGGGTTACGCTATCTGAAAATGCATTGTACACTTACAGGATCTAGTTCCACATGTAGATTATTTTACCTGCCTTTGGGAATATAAGTTTGTCCCTGACTTAGTTTTCCTCTGTCCAAGCTCCTCTGACTAAACAATGTTCAGTTCCTTTGCTTTTAGCACAGTTTACTTTTCAATTAGAGCAATGTGAATGCTGTCTTCTTATTCTTGCAGGTGGTTTTTAATTTATATTTCTTTTCTGGAAGGAGAGGATAGGGAATGATTTTGAAATGATTAAGCTTAAACCAAATTTTACCCTGTTAACTTTTTTCATCAGTTAAATTACACAGCCGTCCTGGCTGTTCTTTGGTATTCCAGTGGCAGTCATGACCCTAGCAAGAGCAATTTAAAAAAATTGCATAAAATACGTGAAGAAGGGTGAAGATGCTGGTGTGGATGTGATTGTTGGGAAGAGGGGGAAATTTCTTAGAATCTGATGGTCTGCCACAATGTTACTGTAACATTTCTGGAGGGGAGGATCTCATATAAGGAGATACATTTCAAACCTATCTCTGAATATGATTGTATTTTCAGTGTGTGTAGAGCTGCAAAAATAGATTTAAATTTATTATATTTCTAATACTGTATCAGGCAAAATTATGGTGAAGAAAAAAGATGGGAAATAAAGTGGTGAAGCAGAACTGAAGGTTATTAGCCTTGAAAAGTCTGTTTATACATGGCTACTGGTAACAGTGACATTGGCAAGAGAGTGAGATAAGCAGTCCAGTTTTATATCTGTATTCTGGGAGGAACACATAAGAAGTAGTTAGATTGTGGTGTGGACTTCTATAAAGTCTTACTGGTTCAATTTGATGTGACCTGTATAACTCAGGAGGAAACTGATGAAGATTTTTGCAGCACCCCTCCCAGCCCCCCAGTTTTGCTCTGTACAGTGTGTGAGCACACAGTCCTGGTACTTGTAATGTTTTGTGTTACCCTTCTTCAAGAAAGTCCCTATTTATATATTTTTGATGTATGTAATTTTTTAATCTTCCTTAACCTAAGACATGCAGGGGTTTATATCTTTCCTCTTTCTGTCTTCTGGGATTTTTCTGGTATTCCCAATTTTATCTTCTTCTGTATTGCAAGACACTTCATAAAAGCACAAGAACTGGCTATGCAGTATTTCCATGTCATTAAGGGGGCTCCCAGTAGAGATCCTAAGCACGTATTCTTACTCACGCATAACTGAGGAAGAGGCAGAATTATGCTTAGACCTTTAGCTTGAGAGAGACTTCCTAATAGTGCTCATACTTTCAGGTTGAAATTTCAAGGCAACCTAACAGATTTGAACACCTAGTTCTCATTATTTTTTACGAGAACTGGACAAACACATCCCACAGGCATATTTGAAAACACTAGTCTTACAGTTCATCTATTTTATTGTCCTGTGGTGGAAAGGACAAAACAAAAATGAAAGCAAGTAAAAATAGGAGAATTAGAAAGAGACTTGCTAATACAGATAATTTTTCTAAAAGAGCATTGCTGTTTATTTAGTTGCTTAGTCATCAGCTGAGGTTTACACAGGGTTTACATTAATCGATTGATATTACTGTTGCCCAGCTTATTAACTGCTCTGAAAGCCTTTCTTACTGTTCATATTATTTAGTGTTATTACCATTGGTATTGCGTCCCGCCATTCATAGTGAAAAATCACTTTGTATATGAGTGGGCTTTATGAAGTGAGGGGCCTTTGGTAGACTTTCAGACCTTCAGCTCTCATTGACCCAAACACAGATGGAAACATTTGTACCTTTTAGAAAGTTTTTCACATTTTGTTAGAACATTCCCATGTTTGTCAGGATGAGTAAAATTTCTGGAGGACAGAGGATGACAACAGCATCATTGGAAATTTGTGGGGTTTTTCATTGTAACACACATAATGACACTGCTGTTCTGAGAGAGCGTGTATATGTGTGCATGCACATACAAGTGTGCGTGAGAGAGAGAGGGACGGAGAGCACACAAGGCAGAGTTCCAGATTCTCTTAATAAAGAGAATATGTGTCGCTTTTCATTACGACTATCCAGAAAGTAGAGTGAGAGGTGGAGTTCTGCAACAAAGACTTCGTGCTTTTCCCAAACCCATACGGGTGCTTACCTTCAAATACATGATGTTCATCCATATTTAGTATTGAAATGAGTGTGAAACATGAATGTGAAACATATGCACAGTGTGCTTATGAGAACATGCATATACACATGGATTAGCCGATATAATGGAGATTAGATGAAGAAAAATAATTTTTTTCATTAATTATTTGAGCAAGATCCATTTTACCAACTCTAACTTTTCAGTTTGGAACATAAAATCTGTAAATTTACCATTTTTTATTAACCAAATAAGTGAGCTTGTCCAGTCTTTAGTTATTGTTTTTGTGCTGTTTGTGGTTCATCTTTTCCTTAAGTGATTTTAAGATACATACGGTATATAGTGGTTATGTGTCTAACTCTAAGCTTTGTAGGTGTTTTTTTTCCTTAGACAATGCAGTTCTGAGGAAAGGTTATCATAGGAACATTCAAAACCTAAAATTTAAGAGTTAAAAATCTAAATATTCCCAGAGACAAAAATTATATTCAAACCACATGAGTGATCAATAGTCAAAATAACTAGTTTTACATTTGGATGAGGAATTCAAATACATCTGTAAGTATAGGATCATACAGAATATGTTCAGAGACCATAAATAATTATCAGATGAGTTATGAAGCTGTGCAGGCTCATACGAAAGTGTTTTGCGGATAATCTGTGAACTAAATTGCTTAAAAATTCATCTCTAAAAAAGTGTAAAGCAGGTAGATGCATTTCCAGCATTCAGGTGAGGATTCAGGTCAACATGGTATGGACTGATACTTTAGTTGTTTTCTAAGGGAACTAAATTCTACTACCAAAGGACTTGTCTCAGGAAATCTATATTTGACCTAAATGATTTCCAGAATCACAGTAAAATCAAATACGTTGCATAAGAGAACACATTAATGTATATATGTGACAAGAGATGCACTGATACCTTTGAAAACTAAATATTGTTTTAATTTTTATTATATGAATTTCAGGTAAATGCAAAGTCAATGCAACTTGCGTCTTCAGTTTAACAAGATTACTTCAATATTCAAAGTAGTTCTGCTATGTATTTTAAGGGTGCTTTTTCACTATGATATTTTACAAATACTTAGTACAATTTGAGCCTTTATCCTAATCATGCTATACAGTTCCTTGAATTCTTGTTAACTTTTTCACATTTAAATTGTAATGATATATGTAACATGGTTTGCCAACACAGGCTGTATATTCCTCACTTTTTTCTTTAAGGTAGTATCACTGGATACGTACTTTTCCAGACTTCAGGAATTTCAGGTTACTTGACAGTATTTCATACAATGACATCTGGCATTGAATGGTATTGAACTGTGTCCTGGTTTCAGCTGGGACAGAGTTAACTTTCTTCATAGTAGCTAGTAAGAGGCTATGTTTGGGATTTGTGCTGAGGAGAAGGCTGATAACACGAAGGCTGATATTTATAGCAGCTGCCAGGACAGTCAAAGACTCTTCAGCTTCTCTGCTCTGCCAGTGTCTGCACGTGCAGGAGAAGCTGGGAGGGAGCACAGCCTAGGATTTGACCTCAGGTTTGTGGTTGAGACCCAAATTGGCCAATGATGTGTTCCATATCATAAACGTCATGCCAAGTATATAGGTGAGTCTCTCTCCAGAAGTTCTCTCTCGCTCCAGGTTGTCTTCCACTGTGTTGCCCCTCTCTCAGGGTCATCTCAGTCTCTTGGACACTTGGGCTCTTATCT
Organism: Pterocles orientalis; assembly: GCA_011057875.1. Lineage (NCBI taxonomy): Eukaryota > Metazoa > Chordata > Aves > Pterocliformes > Pteroclidae > Pterocles > Pterocles orientalis. The sequence continues at coordinate 369,980 of WKFP01015475.1, forward strand.
CCGTTCCAGGATTAAGGTTTCAGGACTCTCCCTGCTCCGTGATTTAGCTGGGAACAGGTTGAACCTTGGTCATTGCGTGATGAGCAGTATCACTGTGTATCACTCATTTGCATATTATTATTACTGATGTTATTATTGTCGTTACTATTATTTTCAATATTATTGTAGTTTAGTTAGTAAATAGTTCTTATCTCAGCCCATGAGTCTCCTTCTTCCCTTTAGCCCTTTAGTTCTCTCCCCAGCATCCCCAGAAGGGGGGAGGGTGAGCAAGCAAGGTGGTGTTTGTCTGCCAGGCAGGGCCAAAACTATGACAAACTGGTATTGAACTGGCACCTGGGAATCTCCATTTTCCTACCTTACGACAGGATCAAAACAGTTCACATCTTGCATTTTCAAGATTTGATGGTCCAGGTCCCAAATTTACGTAACTGTTTGCTCTATGTTTTAGCTGATTGCTCTGTTCCCCACCAAAGTACTTTGTTGCCATGACAAAGCAGACATTTCCATTTTGCTTGGTACATTCACCAATCAGTTTAGTATATTGTTTTCATGGAGGGCAGCAGGGATTTAAGTCTGAAAATGTGGGACAATGTGTGACTAGGTGATGAAAAAAGTTCCTTTCTTAACATACAGTTTTTAGAGATCTTGCTCCTTAATAGTATACAAGCATGTTAACTTTACACAGTTTAGAAGAAATTACCAGAAGAGGTTGAAAAAATATTGACAAAGTTCAGTTTTCAATAGTTTTGTGTCAAACTGCGAAGGTGGTGCATTTCTCTCCCAGATGACCCAATTTAGGGAAACAGCTTCTCTGTTCTGTATTTTCACTAATGATACAAACAATGAAATGAAGGGCGTAGCTATGGAATTTAAAAATGACACAAGATTTGTGGAGTTTGCAAGTATTCTGAGGATCAATGTATGTCAAAGAAGAGATGCCAAATCTGATTAAATTTATTGATGACAAATACAAATACCATGCTTGGGAAAGATGTTGTATAGGCAAGTACAAAAGGAGGAAGAGCAATTCAAGAAAGATTACAGGAAGTTATAGATGTGCCATAATCTGAATTAAATTTTATAAGATGTTGCCAGAAAAAGGTAAATGTCATTCTGGGAATGGTTGATGGAAAATTGACAGCTCTGAGTGATATTTTTTCTTCCTGCCTAAGTCTTGGCAAGGCTTCAGCTAGAAGTTTAGGTTTGGACACCATTGTCTCAGAAAAAAGCAAGCAGAAAGGAGCAACAAGCAGAAAGGAGCAACAAAGTGATCAGAGATTTAAAAGTGTATGAGAAAAGCTTTTGTCTTGGGGTGAAAATTAGATTTGTATGGCCTAGAAAGGAAGAGAGTGCAGAAGACATGGTAATGGTGTCTATCAAACTGTACAGGTGTCATGAAAAGAATATATTTATGCCCCATCACTGTGGGATAAATTTGACTTAATTTAAAACCAAGACATGTAGTTTAGACATATTTTCTTGCTTGCTGTATTAATATGTAAACATTGGAAGAGACTACTTAGGAAGGCCATGAAAGTTTAAAAAATAAGAGTGTTTCAAGTTAGTCCTGCCTCAAAGCAGATTGAGCCAATGACTGATCCATTTAATTATCTTGTTAATGAATTATAGGTAAACAATGCAATCAACATTAAAAAATAGAAAATTTGTATTTGATCTGGATTTAAGTATGTATAGAAATATTTTTTTCCATTGGAAGAATTTTTCACTTGTTCCATTCCGTGAGAAAAAATATAGGACAGAGAAATTTTTGCATTTCTCTGCTTCATATATTAAATTTATTTATTAAAGATAAATTTCTCCATTTTTATTACCTTTTTTTTTTTTTTGGTCAGGAAAGATCCTCACGTGATGGGAAGATTTGTGGGCTTTTGTGGAACACATTAATGTGCTGACTAATGGCACTACTCTTTGAAACACTAGTATTCTCTCCCTTCATTTTTGCTGACAGATGATATATTTTTCCTTAGCTCTTGGAACTAAAAGCTTTTCATTTAATGATTAAAAATGTACTTGCTTGGAATGGTATGAGTTTGCCATTCTGAGAACATGACAACAATAATATGATTGTGATGTAATTATAGCATGTACAGCTTTGGGAAGTAAAGTCATTTTCAGAAACCCATAGCTCCTCGTAATAGTTACCAGTACAGTCTCTAAACTTGTCTTTACAGATGGGAAAAGGGTAAAATTTCTCTGGACCCTATGCAGATGCCAGTAATTAGACTGTAGCCATCTTTTAAGGCATCTTGTTGCCCTTCTTAAAATATGAACTTGGGGATCCTGAATTGTTAAAAATACTGACCACAACAGCTTATTTTCTAGATAATTTTCCCTATATTGGTAGATGAATAAGATAAGTAGGTAAGATAAAGTGTTTCTGGTACATGAACCAGAACATAGCCTTTTCTAGCTATCCCCCTGCCCAGGAATAGATGCTACTTGCCATTTGGAGGGGTAAAAATGCAAGAACAGGACAACTTTTGAATGTTGGTCCACATTATTGAAGTCTACACTGTTATTAATATATCTGTAAAGGGATCATTTCAAGATGAGCAGTGATAGTGCTCACCACCTCATTCTTCGGCTTGCTGTTTGCTGTAATAAGGTGTGTGTCTTATTCAGCCTAAATATCTACAGCCAGCAAGACCATTGACTTAGTTTCAGTAAGGAAGATAGGAGAAGAAGAAACAGCACCTCAGAACATGCAGTGCCTTATAAACAACTGATAGTCTGTATGGCTACAAACCTTTCACATGAGTAGAGCTATAGACAGGATGGCATAGAAAAACAAAATATGGCACCAGTACTGTTTAGAACAACAAACAAAGTGAGCTGCGCAAGGGCATGACCTTCTGTTGAGTACTCTTTATGCAAGTAATTTTCATTAAGTTAGTGAATACAGGGAACGAATTCTGTAAATATTAATTCATTTTTTTAATGAATTAACTTTGGCGTTGTATTTCTTGGTTGTGGTCGTCTATGAGTATTCTAGTGAACTAGAATTAGAGTGCAGGATTGCACTTATTTGCTTAGTTAGCTATTTTTAAGAAATAGCTCATTTAAAGGAAATGCAAGAGAATATTTAGGGAAGATGAGTCTTGCACCTGTAAACAAAACTAGTCATGGCAATACGAATACACTGCAATTGGAAACCTCATCAGCTGCAGGTAAAAGGAAAATAAACAAACAAATGTCCTAGGAGCCAAATCTCCCCAGTTAAAATGTGTGAGGATACTAATGCCATTCTTCAGTACCACCTTTCCTCCTTTGAGCTATTATCTAGGATGAAGCTGAAGTAGCTCCAGAGACTTTATTGCTGTTGCCCCTTTTCAAAATATTTTCCTTATAATTTCCTTGAAGTGAGAGGGAAGATTTTTTTCCCATGTTTGTGTTCTCTTCTTATCGTATTCATTCATTTTATTCAAAGAATTTGCAGATGTTACCGCTTCATACTGCCGCAAGTGGGGAACAACCCTCTGACAAGTGCATATGAAGAGCAAGAATCTCTAGGTCTCCTTTCCATTTACACAGTCTTGTCAGAAATCCCTTTCTAAAATCATGTATACCACTTCACCAAGTTGGTGAAAATGAATTTGCTCTGTGATTTTTATGACAAAGATTAAAGAAATGAAACCAACTCTGGTCATCTTGTAGTTCTCATGTCTGGGCCACCAACAGCTAAGATGAAGATGAACAAGCAATTAGTTCTTTAAAAATTTAGCTATTACACAAAATTGGTTTTTTGTTTGTTTTTATTTCAGTTATGTTGCTATCCTTTTTCACTGCTGCCTACATATGGACTCTCGAATTATATAATTAGTTGTGCACTAGAGTAGTTTGAAACTTTGGCTTCCTCTACTATAGGTACTTCTGATAATTTTACTTTATATCTAAATGCATGTGGGACTCCTACATACTACAAGAAAATATTCCAGGAAGAGTAGCTAATACTACCTAATAGTAGGTTGTAAATTTTAAAGTTTTTTCAGCTATATGAAGTCTACATTGCATTCCTAGAAGTGCATCATGGGTAAAACTAAGCCTACCCTTCATGCTACTCCTCCTTGTGCTTGTAGAAGACATGATCGGTTACCTACAGGGCTAAAGTTATGTGTAGGATATTAGAGAAAAAAGGAAGGAAAGCAAAAGAATAAAGTGGGGGAAAAATCATAAGACATGGAAGCAGCAGAGAGGTAGAATACGAGCTTACCATTTCTGATACATCTCTGAAGAGTATCAGAGCATTGCTGTCTTTCACTATTTCCTCTTAATGCCTTTGCCTGTTCCCCCATTCTTTGGGAGACATTTTCACCTTTAATGGAGAATGGAAAAAGTAATCTCTTTCCTGTTCAGAGTGGTAGGTTGTGTGTGACATCCATCTGAAAGTCCCCTTCACGTTGCTCCAAAATAAGGAAAGAGCAGAGCAGAAAAGCACAAAAACAACAAGAGTGGTAAAAAAAACAACATGAGTGGTAAAAAAAAGTGATGAGTCAAGCTGAACGGGGAAATATCCTTTTTAGATGCAGACAAGAGATTGATTATGTGTGGTAAGGACGAGATATCAGTGTACCTAAGAGAAAGCAGGAAAAATGATACCATCTGAGAACATCATGACTGAAACAATAGAATGAAGAAATAATGAAGTAATAGGATGAGACCAGGAAGTGGAACTATGAGTCTTTATTGCTGCTTGACTGGATTGGGAGAAAAGATCTCTAGTAATTGCCAGGAATATGTTGAAACAGCAAGGGCAAAATTACTAGGAAAATGTTAAAAAAAACAAGATAGAAGAAAAGATATCTTTGGATCCAATAATCTCACTGCCCTACTAACAAATGAACTGTTGTTTCCCTCCAAGTCTGGTTTTCATGTAGTACAGAAAACACTTTTTAACTCCTTATAGGAAAAATGGTGAAATTCAGGGCCCACTGAAATTCAAAGGGAGGTCTGTCATATAGTTACAACCCAGAGATATGAGTTCAGCTGGTGTATTGAATATCTACCTTTGTACTTTGCTGTATTTTGAAGTTTATCTCTTCTGCCTCTTCTAAAGAGAAATTTCTTGGACAATAACTATACATGTATTTTTATTCTTCAAAGTATCCATTATATATCATCTATGGCCTTGAGTTAATAAAGATGTTATAAGAGGCAAGGGAAAGAATGAGATTGTAAGTATTGAAAGACACAGGAGCAGAGGACCATATTTTAATAAAAGACATGGACAGTTTAATGTGATGTGGCAAACTTTGTCTACATTTTTGGGAAATTAAAAAAAAGATAACTAATGAAAAAAAATGTTTCTCTTTCAATTACGCTAATATACCAACTATACAAAGGAACAAACAATATTCAGGTGGCCCACTGAAATCAAGAAAATTCTACATCAGCATTATTTGACATATCCAGATAAAAATGACATGCTGGAAATAAGTTAAAACTCATGAAGTACAAAAAAGTGGAATCTTGCTATGAGATAGATGTACATATTTTTTCCTAGAGAATTTAAATACCAAGCTAATTAATGTAAAACCACAGATCTAATGGAAAGTACCTGCAATAAATTTTCAGTTAAAATTGGCTATATCAAGATCTCATAAAACTAGTCCTAGATACTTATTTACAATTATTGCCATAAATTTAGATTCTGATGATTTTTTCATAAAGTCAATCCTATAATTTCATAGAATTTTATTAAATTCTTAACAAGACAAGCACAATTGAAACTTAGTGAGGGTGGTAAGTTGATTCCTTAATACAAAGTATCCACCTTAGTAGCATTTTTTTATATGTAGTGCTGGATCACAGTTAATTATGACCACCCAAATGTTTGCTTGCTTTCAACAGCTGCATATAGAGCATTTTATACTTGGTCTGACCCCGGGAATAGTACAGGGATGGAACTGTGTGTACGACCAACACACATCTCACCACTCACCTTGCTCACTCTTCAAAGCCACGTATATGGTGCTTTATGTCAGTGTGGTGATACCTGTATTGTGGAGCACTTAAACTGATCGATTTTTTATTATGGCAAAGGCAAAGCACCCTCTTCCCAGATTCCATTTCCTTGCTTTCTGGCCTGATGGGTCCATTGAAGAGGATGAACCAAGAGCTGAGAGCCCGCAGGGCACAGGCAGGGCAATGCTCTCCCTGCCTCAGGGCAGGGTGATGAGAGGGATAAGTCCATCAACAGTTGCAGATAAGGTGAGATAATGAGCCAAGTCCAGGGTGAGCCCAGGGATCCCCTCAGCACTGACAGGTGACAGGGCTGGAAACAAGTCTGCTGCAGTGTAGGTGCAAGGTCTGTCCAGGAACCCCACAAGCCAGGACAGCAGGGGACAGGCCTGGGCTCAGGGACACCTGCAGCATAACTCAGGGCAGGTCTGGGTGTCCAGGCATGAGCATGAATGGAACCACTGTGACCCTGGGCAGAGGAGGTGGGTGTTCAGGTGAGACTGCTTATGGTACCTAAGCCTATTAATGCCCTCAGGGCCCTGACAGTGTAAATCTGAAGTAAACCCATTCACTTCAAAGCATAAGCAATGGAATTTACAGTAATCAGTCTCTCTCGGTCAAGCTTTCAAGCCCACTATATGTTAAGAAATGGTTTAGAAAAATAATGAGTCATTTAATAAATATTTATGTTGCTCCTTATCATGTGAAATAAGTCATATTGAGGGACTCTGAATATTAAAAGAACACCCACTAGATGTTTAAAACAGATTAAATGACTAAATTATGTTAACATTAGAATTGCTGCAACATGTAAATTTGTGATATTTGTGAAGCCATGTTTTACTCCCATTAATCTGTATTTTATAAAAATTCAGACACATCTTATCCCAAAGAGACTTTGATTCCTATTCAAAATTAAAATATGTAATCTTTTTAGATATAAAGGCCACACTTACAAACGTCTGAAGGAGTCTAACTATGCAGATTGATGCTTAGTGCAATTTACAATGCAAGTGAGGTTCATTAAACAATGCTTTTAGAAGTCAATGAGTTAAGTACTTGCTCTAGTGGGTTCTTTTTAAAAATCTACATCTTTACTCAACTATCTTTATTAGACCAGTTCTTTCAATTCAAATCTTTATAATGGTATTCAAAAACCTGTTATACTCTGTGCATGCTGCCCTGATAGAGTTGTAACGTCCTTCTGACTTTCCTTTGTTGCTTTTCAGTCCTTTACTTCTCTGATAGAGCATTATCAAGGCTTGCTCTTTGTCCCCAGCAGAAGCCATGTGAGTTTGACATGCTGACATTCCAGGATTTTAACCAAGCATTGAAGCTACAATAAAACATAAATAAAGTCTGAGAGAGTTTGAGATCATAGAGTCATAGAATGGTTTGGGTTGGAAAGGGCCTTAAAGATCATGGAGTTCCCACCCCCCTGCCATGGGCAGGGACACCCTCCACTAGCCCAGGTTGCTCAAAGCCTCATCGAGCCTGGCCTTGAACACCTCCAGGGATGGGGCATTCACAACGTCCCTGGGCAACCTGTTCTAGTGTCTCACCACCCTAACAGTAAAAAATTTCTTCTAGTGTCTAGTCTAAATTTACCCTCTTTCAGCTTAAAGCCATTACCGCTTTTCCTATCACTACCTCCCCTGATAATGAGTGCCTCCCCATCTCTCCTGTAGCCCCCTTCAGGTACTGGAAGGCTGCTATTAAGTCTCCTTGGATCCTTCTCTTCTCCAGGCTGAACAACCCCAACTCTTTCAGACTGTCCTCACAAGGGAGGTGCTCCAGCCTTCTGACCAATTTTGTGGCTCTCCTCTGGACTCTCTCCAACAGGTCCATGTCTTTTTTATGTTGGGGGCCCCACATCTGAACACAGTACTGCAGGCGGGGTCTCACGAGAGCAGAGTAGAGGGGGAGAATCAGAATTAGATTGATTAATACACATACTGAAGTGCTGAAATGACAGTCACCCATTCAGTCTGATTGTTTGATTTGGGCCTTAGACGATCACACTGTGCTTGCTTGGTTGGTGCCATTGCTAGGTAGATTTTGAACCTTTGTTGCCACAGGCTTTACTCAATGTTTAACGTAATACAAGAAGTTTCCTGTCTTCCAAGATAATTTACATTTTATAATCCTCAACTCAATACCTTGCAAAAAGTAATTAATGGGATATTTTTCAATCGAGGATATTTTCTGGTTCAGATTCACTGTTCTGTGTTGCAGAGCACATGTTTTTCAAAATGCTTTCAGAATAATTTATACAATTGTATATAAATAAGTCCACTAGAGGGCAATAACATTGCTAATCTATCTGAAATAACAATATTCCAGTTGATTAAAGTTTTTAAGTGAATTAGGAATGGCATGGGAAATCCTATAAGTGACAGGGTGTTTGTGCTGACTCCAGACTGGGAACACTACTCATCCTGCTTCTTTGGTTCTCCTATTCGAGGCATGCAAAGTAACACCGAGGATAGACATCTTCAGATGCACTGAACCTCTATTCCATGACAGAAAAGGGAATGTCAAAAGGACAATGTTCTAAGTAAAGGACATCAGGAACCCTATTTTCCCAGCGTAATCTAGCATGAGATGTAGCCCTTCAGGTTTTATCCTGAAGAGTAATCACATGTTCTCCTAGTTAAAATGTGCTTATATAAAGACATTGGGAAAGTAGAATTGTTGTCAAACCATCACCAGTTTCAGCCTTATTCAGAAAATCCCTTCCTGACCTGCAGAGTACCAGTCAGAAAGACTTACCAGTGTTTTTAAAAAGCTGTCCTTTAGGATTGTGTACCAATCCTCACAGCATGAAAAGAAAAATGTGAGTAAAGAATGGTAGAAAAGACAGAAGAGTACTTAGGAATGTTTTTCTGAAATGTTTCGACTGAAAGGAGTGGCAGGAAGAATATTGCTGAAGGGGAGAGGCTGAGACCCCTTTACCCTGTGTCCACTCACCTTCTCCACATAATTCCTCAGAGCTTTGCTGGGGCTGTCTGTCATGTATATTTCACATCTCATGAAAAGAATGGTAATTTCTACAATAAGTGAAAGCATAATTTTAATTATTTTACAAATGAAATACCTGAAATCTGATTTGCTTTACTTGATGCAAACCTGAGTAATAAAAACAGTATATGAAAATTATTAATACAGTGCAATTTCAGGTTTGTACTGGATAAATTATAATGAGAGATTCAGACATATTGCAGGTATATTTGTAACAGTCTGCTCATTTGTCTTGGTACATAAGTCTAATGCAAAACTGCCCATATTAATATTATCAAATTTTTGGTGGAATCACATATACACTTAAATCATCTGCAAAATACAATAAAACACATGAACCTCATCAGCAAACTATCACATTTGTATAATGAATTAATGTATCAATTATGTAAACAAGATAGGGTAAAAATGTGGAAAAAACATCAATAAATTAACATTTGACTGTGTGTAAGTGCAGAAATGAATTATTAGTGATGTGTGAATAGTTTTCAATGGGTTTATTTATAGGGCCAATATATCTTTTTTAGAATATTAATAAATGTAGAATTTGGACATATTTAAATCAGAGTGTTGAAGCAATGTTAGTCTCCTATATTCTCATTCTCACTCTTGCTTAGCTAAATTCTGTGAAGGTGCAGTTCTGATAAAGCTCAGCATAACGGACATTAAAACTGAGTGAAAAATAGTTATGATTGTTTTCAGTGAACTTTTACTGAGAGAATAAATTTTTAACAAAGAAGTAATGAACAAATGAAGAAAACCTAGAAACTGTATGATGTTAACCAATAATCACTGGAGTGCAATGGCTAACAAAAGTTTTTAAACAGTATCTTGGTGTTCTTCACCTAGAACTTTCTTCTTTGCTGCTTATTCATAGAATCATAGAATCATAGAATCATAGAATCATAGAATCATTAAGGTTGGAAAAGACCTCAAGGATCATCAAGTCCAACCCAACACTACCTAACTTACGTCCCTAACTCATGTCCCTAAGCACCACATCTACTACCACAAAACACACTTCTGTGCTTTAGCATGTACATGTAGCACATGGCTCTTTATTTTCATGCCAAAAAATCATTCTTTTCTTCAGGTTTTGTCACTGTAATAAGTGATACATTACCTTGGCTCTTCACAACTAGGGAGGAGAAGCAGCAACTGATGACTTCACAAACAATCCAAATGCACTCATCAAGAGTTAGCAAGCTCCAGAGAGCTTTTTAACTCACTGCATGATTGTTGTCTGTTGTCTACAAAAAGTAAAACCTTAAAAAAGAAATCTTGATAATAAGTCATGTCTCAATGGGTACTTTGAAGACCCTGCAGACTCAGGAACTCTGACAACTCTGTTGCAGATCTAATTCCAAACAGACCCTTCCATAGCAAAGTATTGCTAACCTATTTGAAAGGCATCAAACCAGATTTAACAGAGAATACCAGAACTAGATCTAGATAGTGTATAAAGGTTATATATAATTTTGTTTAAATACTATTCTGTTTAGTATTATGACAAAGTTATCCCCTCTGTAGTGTGCTTTGCTCCGAGGAAAAACTGTAATTTCACGTGAATCCTGGGAACAGTAGCTGAGGAAAGCTGAAGAAACATTACTCAGTAGCTGTGGCATTAGGCAGGTCTCTCAGAGGTCTAGGTCCTTCAGAAAGAGGAAATGTGTGTAGGAAATAAGTATGAAGAAAATAAGACATTAACAAAAAGGCACATGTTAGAATATTCTTCTGAAAACAATGATATGCAATTATTAGGATATGCAGCCAATCTATGTTCAGTTATAAAACTGAGTTTGCAGATTTATTTGAACAATAAAAGTAGAAATAAATGGTTCTCTTTAAATTTCATCCCAATCTTAACTATGGATTAATGATCTCTCTAGTTACTATATACACATACGCTTATGTGCAAGGTCTGAAATGGATTAAGGAAATAATGAACATACATATGAAATTATAGGTAAATCAGTTTAAATGGAAATATGTTCCAGATGCCAAAGGAGATGCTGGTAAAATGCCTGGGATGTGACGTCAAAGACGATGAGTAAATAGGGTTTAGCAGTAGCATTAAATTAATCCTGAAAATAAAGTAGCATTGATATATGCTCGAGGAGTAATTCACACAGGAAACTGTAAACTAGAAGGTCATAACTGTTGCACTAGATGGATGGGAGAATATATTCTCTTTGAACCTTCTGCCTGGCATAGCATAGGTGTCCCGTCATGCCCAGGCTGCTGAATTCCTTCTGCCTTGTGATAGGTACCTGGAAGCAAGAGAGATGGAATATGAAACCATCTTTTCCTTTCACCTGGGTACATGTTTAGAAAAGTCCATAACCTCTCTCTTTTTTCCCCAAATGTACAGTTTTGGGAATATAGTTTTCCAAAAATATACAGTCCTTGTCGTACAAGATCATGATATCTGCATTAATTCTGATTTATCCTAATCCTCTTTAGGTAGTATGTGTGCAAGAAAAAAACCAACACATCTAAATATTAAAACTGCGGCTAGAAAGCCTGGAAGGATTTCATCTCCAGAATGTCCAAGTGAAGTTTTGATACAATAATCTTGCAGGAAAGCTATCTGCTCTACCTAGCGTGTTGAACATTGTTGTCAGGGTCCTGAGAGCACCACCAGCCCCGGCTGCCCCTGCCCAGCCACCTTGGGACTCCCCCACCTTGGCCATGTCCCCAGACCCCTTTCCAGCAACCCAGGGCTCTCAGCTCCCTGCCCCAGCAGTGCTGCTGCAGGACCAGTGTCCAGCTCCCCACAGCCCTGCCCTGCCATGGGGCCCACCAAGTCTTGCCTACTCATAGGTCCACACCCTGTCCTGTCCCCATCCCCATCCCCATCCCCATCCCCATCCCCATCCCCATCCCCAGAGAGGTGTCTGATGCTCCAGACTGTGTTACCCTCCATTTCCCTCACCAGACATGAACCTGACCTGTCCACCTGGCTTGGCCTCAGACCTGCCTAATCAGCATGACCTTGCCTGGTCATCCAGACTCTTGGGTGAGCCTGTCTGCCATGCTGGGCCCTGCCCTGCTGCCTCGCTGGGACAGGGGGATGGGCTCTTCAGCCCTGGCCCTCAGGGAGCAGCTGGTCCTTGCTGCTCCCCGACAATCGGCTTCTGAGCAAGCTTTCAGTAATAATGGTTGTAAAGCATAAAGAAATAATACAGATTTGATGTGATGATCTTGAAATTATAAATTCCACATCGAACTACAAACACAGTTGTTCTCTGAAGCTGGTAGGTATGCATTAAAACATTATGTCCAGTGCATTACACTGTAGATCCAGATACAACACAGTTAAAACAAACCTCATAGCTTGTTACAATCAAAGCTTTTTCTGTTGCTGTTTCTTCAAAAATATGTCTTCAGAAATACCTTCATTATAAGAATATTAAATGTTATGTGAAGTCTTGTCTCTCAAGAGCTGCATGGTGCTGACAATAAAACTACAGATTCACTCCTGAAGATTTTTGGTAGGAAGGTGTCATACAAACACTCTTATGCAAGTATAAGGCCCTTGCATTTACATCTAAATAATTAGGTGAACTTTCAATAAATTAATAGCCCCTATTCTTTGCATATGGAAGCTTTGCAACAACTGAGGAGATATGTTCTTTGCACCATGTTTTGAAAGGGACCTTAAGTACTCATGAAGTTCAGCAAGGCCAAGTGCAAAGTCCTGGACCTGGGTCAGGGAAATACCTTGTATCAATACAGGCTGTGGGGAGAATGGATTGAGAGCAGCCCTGAGAAGAGGGACTTGGAGGTGGTGGTTGGTGAGAAGCTCAGCATGACCCACCAATGTGCACCTGCAGCCCAGAAAGCCGAACTTATCCTGGGCTGCACCAAAAGAAGCATTAGCAGCAGGTCAAGGGAGGTGATTCTCCCCCTCTACTCCACTCTTGTGAGACCCCATCTGCAGTACTGTATCCATCTCTGAAGTCCTCAGCACAAGAAGGACATGGACCTGTTGGAGCGAGTCTAGAGGAGGGCCGCAAAGATGATCAGAGGGCTGGAGCACTTCCCATATGAGGAGAGGTTGAGAGAGTTGGGGCTGTTTAGGCTAGTGAAGAGAAGGCTCTTGGGGAGACCTTATAGCAGCCTTCCAGTACTTCTTTATCAGGGAGTGTAGTGACAGGACAAGGGGTAATGTCTTTAAGCTGAAAGAGGGTAGATTTAGAATAGATATTGGGAGGAAATTTTTTCCTGTGAGGGTGGTGAGATCTTGGGACATGTTGCCCGGAGAAGTTGTGGATGCCCCATCCCTGGAGATGTTCAAGACCAGGCTGGATGAGGCTTTGAGCAACCTGGGCTAGTGGAGGGTGTCCCTGCCCATGGCAGGGGGGTTGGAACTCCATGATCTTTAAGGCCCTTTCCAACCCAAACCGTTCTATGATTCTATACTCTAACCAAGATCAGAATCCAAGTAGTAGAAATAATATATAATCTTAGTAATTTTATGTTAGAAGACTGACATATTTTTAGATTTGTACCAAATATCCATTATAAATCCATTTTAAGTGAATTAGTGTACTTTCTTTCTTGGACTTACTAACACTTGGTAGGACATGGAGTAGAAAAAGGATAATCTCCACGGCTTTTTTCTCAGTCAATGAGAGAGATTCCTTCTGAATGATGGGGACTTTAACTTAACATGCTGAACCACCTCTGGAGGAATTTTCCACACGTATTATACAATAAGCCAAGGCATAGACCATTATAGGTATAGATATAATAAAATATTCTTAGAAGAAATTGATTTTTTTTTTTCTGAAGATAAATCCAAATTTGTAAGCTTTCTCTACCTAGTGTATGATTTTCTGGAACTCTGAAAATGTGCTATTATGATGCCAGGGGTGGTTAGATCCTTAAATAATGTATTTCTAAAAAATCAGAACTAAAATCCAGTGAATCATAGACAAGGTAGTTGTGATCCAGACTTGTGCTTAAATAACAATATCTACTAATTTTCTTTGTCTGGTAAGTAACATATAAGTTTTCTCCAAGCAACTGGCCTAGCCAATAGAAATAACTTCTGGTGAAAATGTACAAGGAAATATATTAATTTGTAAGCTAAAGTATTCCCTTTAAGAATTTTTTATTTTATTTCAGTATCTTCATTTTCTCTATATGATTTACCAATTAGTTTCTTTCAGCAAATTAAGGCAAGAAATGCCATTGGAGTAGTTAGATAATTGTTCCTCAAGAATTAATCTGCAGGAAGCCGTCTCTATGATTAGATGATTCAGAAAGACAAAAAAAAAAAAAAAGAAAAAAAATATTATTTCAAGAATTCTCAGTGCCTGGTAGTTAATGTTCCTGAAAAGTGCTGGGGTTTCTTACTGCCATAAGCAGATGTGCCATGCTCTGAAAATGTACCATAACTATCAATGCAGCTTTACTGGGGTCTGACTTGTTTGGCATGGTAGCAAATCTGATCTCAACACTTAAAGTATTTTTATTTTTTTAAAGGTTGGTATTTCATGTCTTCATGTCATTAGAAGTTATGAAAGGAAGGAATATTCTTTGAAAGCTTCTTTAATTTTCTACTATAAATTGTTTGTTAATTCTTAAAATGTGAGAAATTATATAGAAAAATCTTCTGCAAAGGTAAAAATCAAAGTCTGCCAACAGCAAAATGCTGCTTACTCTTCATTTACTGACACACAGTACCAACTCTACTTCTGTGTTAAAATATTTTTTTGTCTCTAGATTATATATTACATGTACAAATGTACATACAGTGGTGACATTCAGTTGACTGACAGACACCTACACACACATAGTTTCTTATTTCATCAGTATAATCAGAGGTTCAGGCTGTTCCATGGGGATTTAAGTTAGATTATTTCACTACAGTCTGTATCATGGAAAACTTTCTATACTGTGCAACTTTATGGAGGGATGGAGGAACACAGAATATTTATGCTAAAGACAAAAGCACACAAGACCGCTTTTCTTAGTTTAGCAAGATGTTTGAGGACTGAAATAATTTTAAGTTCTGCTTGCAAATGATGCTTACTTCATAATTACACTCTCAGGTATATAATTCCTGAAACCATATAAATCAAACAGATGAGTAAAAGAAAGAAAACAACCATTAGTGTTCTTTCTTGATGTGCCTCTGCTATTACTTCTTAAAGGAAAGGCACAAATGGTAGCTGTTTTTTATGAACTTCAACCCTTTTTCAATCAGATGTTGACTTATGCAGTGAATATGCCTGGGCCGTTATACAGAGAGCTGCCTTGGGTCCTCTATAGAATAACATTATTAGCCTAAACTGCTTGCAGAGCAATGCCAGAATGATACAAAAAATAATAGTTCAGAGCAAGCTGCTCTGAATTAGAACAACCGGCTGTGTCCCTTTGGATGACAAGTGACTTTGGTGTTTCTCCTTGAAAAGGATTTTGTGTGTTCATATTAAAAAAAATGCTCATTTCGCTTTAAGTATGGATTTGTTTGAAAGTTAGAAAGTAGTTGTGTCACACTAGTGAAATGGAACTAATTTTAATATTTCTTTTATATTTTCACCAAGGTAGACACATTATTATGAACAAAGTAACAGATAAAGCAGCTTTGGGATTTGTTTTTCTCCCTTTTTTGTTCAGAGGACAAAGTTAAAATAATAACAATAAGAAAAAATCCTCAGAGAAACCGTATCTGAATTTACCTCTTAATGAGTCAATTGTTTCTTCACAGACTGAAATTTATCAACTCGGATTAACAAATGGATTACAGTAAAGTCTAAAATGCTTTTGTATGTTATCCTATAAGATGACTTTACTTCCTGGCTTTTTTTTCCTATTCTTTTTTCAAAGGTTAAATTTAATAAAGTCTGGTTTTATTCACTGTCTTTCGTATTCAAGGTACCCTGAAGTGTTTTACAAGATAATGAGACACAAGGTAGTCTTTTCAATGAATGTGTAAGAAAGAATGTAATGTATCTGGTAAAAGGAGGGTGATGATCTATACATCCTCATTTAGGTGACATTTGTATTGACCTCATTCAGAACTTTCCTAAATAATAATTGTAGGCAGAGCTTTTGCAAGGGAAGGACAGCCTGAGCAGGCAGCCCAAATGTTATCCCTCCCAAGGGAAGGGATATAGCTGAAGTACCAGTGGAACTTCCCCTGCTCCCACCTCCCAGAGCAGCCTGTGCCAGGCTATCTTCTGAAGTACAAAATAAAGGGAAGAATGGGAAAATGCAGCCAGAGCACCAGGACATATATATCTTTTTCCAGCTCTCCAGTCACTTATTTGCCTCGTACAACATCAGGGCAAATAAATATCCATCTAGATGCAAAGTGATATACTTTGATTGACATCAATGCCCACATCACAAGAGAACTAAATATTGGTTGGGAAAGGATGCCCTGGTATTTTAAACTGTCACAGATTCATATGTACCAGTATTGGTTAATTACTCTTGCCCATATTTCCTGAAATTTCTGCAAAGTATTCTAACTTAGCAGATACAAGAAGCCTCTTAAACAGTGAAATGTAACCTAATAGCTTTGGGCAGCACCACCAAAACTTTCAAATGTAGTGGATACATGACTCACACTCCCCATCCCACCATCCTCTGTCCTAGCAGTGGTTTCTATATTAGGCTTCTAAATTACTTCTGCAAAGTAATCATGTTGTCATCCTTCCTGTTACTACTGTAGTGTAGCCATAAGATGTTACTCAACTTCTTTCTGCAAGGGTCATTTAAATGAAAACACTTATTTCTGAGAATTGATATTTAAACACCTTAAATATGATAAGAATTGGCAACAGCACAGAAGCACACAGGAATAAAACGTGAGTACCTCATTTTCTTCCTGAAAGATGACTCTACTGTCATAGTTAAGCATACTGATAACCATGCTAGTTTGCTACCAGAGTAGCATTAGACTTAGAAAATTAGTGGTTATGGCAGGATGTATGTTGAAGGAAGGACATTTACCTGTTGGAGCAAGTCCTGAGGAGGGCCACGAAGATGATCAGAGGGCTAGAGCATCTCCTGTGCGAGGAGAGGCTGAGAGTTGAGGTTTTTTAGCCTAGATAAGTCTCTGGGGAGACCTTCTAGCAGCCTTCCAGTAATTAAAGGGGGCCTGCAGGAGAGATGGGGAGGGACCCTCTATCAGGGACAGTAGTGATAGGACAAGGACGAAACTGACTCTTGGGCGAGCCATGGCAGAGGCTTGGGCTACAGCAGCTCGGTTCACAGAAGCTGGGAAGGCAGCTGGACAGCCGGACCAGCTTGCCCCAGCCAGGCCCTGCCCGGGGTCGTGCCAACCCATTGTTCTGTGCCCCCTCTTCAATATGTTATTCGCCGAGGGGCTGATTGGCTCAGCCCTGGCCTGGGGTGGGTCCAGCCTGAAGCTGGGGTAACTTCCAGCAGTTTCTCACAGGGGCTAGGTTGGTGGTTCTCCTTCCCCTAATCCCCCTCGGCTACTGAAACCTTGGAGCCAGGGGGTGGGGTGAACCCTTAGCAGTCACTGACAGGAGCCACCACTGCAGCCCCTCCCTTGCCGCCAGAGCAGACTGGAGCTAGGGGAACTCTTAGCAGTTACTTACAGGGGCTGCCACTGCAGCCCCTCCCTTGCTGCCAGCAGAGCTGGAGTCATGGGAAACCTTTAGCAGCTCCTTACAGGAGCTATTACTGTGGCCCCTCCCTGCTGCCAGACAAACCCACCACACAAAACCACAACAGTAGAGTATGCGATCGCATCCAGGGTAAGAGAGAAGAAAAATACTGTTTTTACTCAAAATCGAGATACAATATGGGTACTAGATGATACTTCCAAACTTGAATGTTCTGCAATCTGCTTATAATTGAAAAAAGGTCACATATGTAACATAGAGTTTAAGAGACACTGTGCAATAATGGCTACAATGTAAGAAAAAAAATCTCCAAATAGAAGGGAAATCGTCATTGACAGAGTAAGCTGAAGTGGAACTATATGCTCAGATGCACCTTGTGAGGCAGAATTGTGATAGAGAATAGAAAGCCTACAAAGACACATAATTACATCAAAAACTAGCACAAGATGAATAGTCCTTGATAAAAAAGCAAATGAACAGATTCTTTAAATAACCTGAAGACTAGCGCTATCCCAAAGCACTTCAGATAACATTGAGAAGAAGTCAGTGTCATTAGGAACGACGTGGGTATGCTGTCCAACTTCTCCAGAGAAATAATGCTCACTTTTTTGTGGTATAAGAAAGAATTCTGTCATATTGACCCATAGGAATCATTCAACCATTTACTATTTTTACTATATATTTTGGCAGACTCCACTAAGTTTGAATACCTATTGGCAGAATATCACCAGAAAACAGGATGATACCCAATTGTATAAAATTTATTGCAAATACATTCATTTATTAGGTGGGAAAAAATGGCATAAAGGAAATAACAATTCCTGTGCAGGTACTAGAAGAAGAATAGTAGACAGAATGCAGATAAACTGAATATTCAGTGAGATTATTCCAGTCTTTGTTTCTTAACAGGTGGTGGTCTCCAGCTTTGCCTTAAACCTTGAGAAAAGTGAAGGAACACCAGGGTAATGAATGGGAAATGACTCCAGCAATTTATAGGGATGGTTAATTATCTTAACTACATTAGCTTCAGAATACCATGAACTCTTTAGAAGCTTTGTATATAATGATGTGGTATGGAAATAGAGAGCAAGGGGCAGCATTTGAAGAAGGAAATTAAATCATAAGAGGGTCACTAATCCTGAAGAACCTTACTTCTTCAGAAGCTGGAACAGCAATACACTGTTTTTAGATGTTTTTTCAGGCATCACTGATAGAAAGCAGCATCTACTAGTGTTTAGGAACTGTAAAAGATGGTGTACTTAAGACATGGTTCTTAAAGGTGCTTTTTGTTGGGGATTACTTTTCAGAAGCAATTTTTAAGACAAATATAGCATATTTAGTCATGTTACTGGTGTTAAAAAGTTCTGTAAAGAAGCTGCAATGAAGACAAAATGCAGTGAATGATATTAAATCTCCAGTCTGGAAAGCATAGCATGTTGCTCAAAAACTGCTCTACTATTGTATTTGGCATAGCTGGCAGGGTTTTGGTACAGGGGCAGCAGTTTTGACTGGCGTAGGAGGAGAACATGAACTGCCATGAACTGGCTGGTCACGGCCAATTCTAGCTGGCTCTGACACCAGTGTGGGAGCTTTGTTGTGCGCTAAAACCAGAGCCCCAGTGCCATGGCCCTGCCGTATTTAAGAAAGAGCAGCAACCATTATGGAGGGAACAACATGAAGGAGATGTTCTTGGGGACGTGGCTGAATATGCAGTTGTGGAAGGAGGTGCTCTGTGACATGCAATGTACAATCCTGAAGAACTGCAGCCCATGAATAAGCCACACCAGGACATGGATATTCTTGAAGCACTGTGCGTTGTCCTGGCTGGGGCAGGGACACCCTTGGGGGACTGTTGGCAACTTAAAACCAGTAAGAAGCACAGAATAGCAGAAAGAAACCATTAGGCATCACCCCCGAAACCTCTTGTACTGCTCGTCACATCACAGGTAATCATTACTTTTCAATGCCAGGTTTGCCATTAAGTGTTCCAAATTAAAAGGGCCCACACAAGAAATAGAGTTTTTAGGTTTGTCATGGCCATATGGACAGAGACATGTCACAGATGAACAGATTGTTGAAGTAAGTGCATTGGATGCCCATTTGCAATTAACAAGAGGTGTTCTTGATCATTAACAGATTTTGGTGTATGCACATCCCCAGTTACAACCAATTGACCAAACTTTTATATCAAGTAACCTCCAAAAAAGAGTCATTTCTGAGAGGGAAGAAAAACATCAGTAAGTTTTTGACCAGGTCAAGCAGGACATAGTCCATGCAATGACAATAGCACTGATCCAGAAAATAACAATCTAAAAAATTTGTTATATACCAGTGCAGGAAAGAACAGTAGTTTGTGGCAACAAGAGCAGGAGCTTGTGGCAATGATCCCGTCAAGAGATGAGAGGCGAGCTATTGGGAATCTGGAGCTGGAGCTACAGAAGAGCCAAAAATAACTACATTTCTGTGGAGCAAGATGTTCAAGCTGCAGATGAGGACATTCTGGACATCACTAAACTATTAGGCACAGAGAAGCCACAGTGGCTGCTGTACCCTAGATTACCTGTCCTGAATTTTTTGTTTAAGGATTCAAAACCCACTAGTGGAAGAGCAGCCAGTGCTACATGGCAAATATGTGTGCTAGTCTTTACCCTAAAGATATGTACTGATTCAAGCTCCAGACTGGGATTAACTGAGTTTATTAGTCTGTAGCCAGTAAATCAATAACGTGAGGAAACCAAACTCCTCAGGCTGTGGAAGCCCCAGCATATCATGAATTAAGTGCTGAAAGCAAACAATGGAGTTTGTTCACAGATGGATCTTGTAAAATTACAGCAGGGATCAGGAGGAGGGGAGCTGCTACTTGGAATCCCTCCGCAGGAGAAGCTGCCACCTGTGAAGGGACTGGAGGTTCTCATGTTTGCAGAAGTAATGGCCTTGAAAATAGCCTTGGAACATGTTCAGAAGTGTCATTGGCTCCAGTATGCGTACATACAGACTCCAGGATGGTGGCTGATGCAGTGTGGAAACATCTCGAAAACTGGAATCATGTTAACTGGCAGCAGTCAGCAGTTGACCATGGGAAGAAGGGAGGAAAGTGTTTGTGTATGTTTTCCTTTTTTTTCTGAGTACCTGAATCGGTAATGAAAAGTTTGTGTTAATTGACAATAAAATTCACAGAATCACTGAATCAGAGAATCACAGAATGTTAGAGATTGGAAGGGACCTCGAAAGATCATCTAGACAATCCCCCTGCCGGAGCAGGAACACCTAGATCAGATATTCCTCTAACAGAAAATATTTTACCTCTGACAACTGTTGACAAGGTGGTGGAAACAAAAAGATTTCTAGAGGATACCTCTGAAAAGCAAAATATTTGTTCCATCAGCTTGCTACCATACCCTTACTTCATGAAAGTACCAAGAAGGATACTGAATGGATGGACAGATCTTGAAAAAAATATGCCTAATTACTGAGAGAACTGTTCAGGTAGCCCTTGCAGATTTAGGAGCAGATCTAGGAAAAATATATGTTTCACACTGGACTAGTGTCTGGGTATGCAAGGTTATTTGGCATATGTTTGGACAGTGAGAAGAGTGCAAACAATACAGAAGACATATAACCTCCCCAAATTCTCAACTAAACTTAAAAAACAGATCAGCGTTTAGGAAATATATGGATGACAGAAGTTTAATTTCCATATTTCAGAGAGTGTCTATCTGGAGGGCAAAACATGTGATGAGGGAACTGAAGATAGATTTTACAATTTCTGACCTATCTGACATTGACTCAGGAAATGAGCAACACATTGCAGGAGAATTCAAGTGGTTCAGTGGCATCTGGGAATCTGAAAACATAATGGATAACAGTAGGCATGCATAATCCCCTGGAAAGACATCCAAGAAACTGATGGCAAGGGCAAACAAACAGAAAAGGATCCTTATCTGCTAGTTTTGGATCCAGCAAAACATCTTCCCAGGTAACAAAGCAAAGTCTGATGAGTTAGGAAAACATTTTTATCCCCTGAAGTCATCTGGACCTCACTAGAGAAATGACAGACCCTGTCACAGTTAGGAGAATCTAAGCCAAACGTAGTGGGCAGCCCTCTATAGCAAAGAAGTCAATGACCTGGGGTGACGATGTACAGCTGAGCATGCTGGGTCCAGCCATCAAATCACCACAGAAACAATGGCAATAGCCCATTTTTCCATGGAAAACATTGCACGTAAGGTAAACACAGACTGAGAGAACAGTGGAAGGAAAACCGTGGAACTGCATAGACTTGGCAGACAGACAGCATATAAGGGACAGGACGAATGTCACCTAGAGTGACCCAGAATGTGATATCCTATGAGAAATTAATTTGCCTAATACATCTATGACAAGGGTCACATGAGCTGGCAAGCAAGCCCTTTTAGGCATCATAGACCCTTCCAAAATCAGACTTTTGAAGACCAAAATATTTTTAGCTTTTATGTTTGATAGGAATTCTGATAATATTTGTTCCTATTCTGATTCAGAAATAATCATCATAAAGAAAATCTGGATTTAGCCAACTCTAAATCAAACCTGTTTCAAACTGAAGGCAAGATCTTTAATTTTTCCATGACATCCCATCTATGACTTTTTTTTCATGTCTTAACTATTATAATATATAGACTTTCTGAAAATAAACAAAACAAATAGCTTAAATAATATCAGATCATCCCAAATGTGAGTTTAACAATACATTAATTTGGTGCAGATTCTTTAAGCAGTTGGTGCAAACACAAAGAAATGAAAAACTGTTTTATTACATATAGCATAAGTTTCCATTACCACAATCTCAAATTTTCCTCTGATTTGATTTTTAGGTGAGAAAAGTTGCATTTATCCTGTATAATCAATTCTTAAGGAAATATATAGAATATTTTTAATACATTGATAGAACACTTTGTCCTAAATAGATTGTCTGTGTTGTGGATTCTAACTCTAATCTAGGTTGGATCTGGTTAGCCATGTAAGTCACTTACAGAATTACATCAGTGTGAAATCATACAAAGTTTGTCTTTGCAGTATCAGGGAAGAACTTACTAATTAACACTACTTACAGATTTCAGTTTATACTTAATTTGTATGGGGAGAACTGAAAGCAGGTTATTAATTTTATCTCCACCACACTAGCACCGACAGAACTGCAGTGTTATAAATGGAAATTTAATAAATTGTCAGGTGAAAATTTAATGGAAAACAGCAAGAGTGCATTTAGAAGGACAACACCTTATCTAACCTCTTCTCAGTGAGACTGTAAGAGAGATGACAATATGGCAGTGCCCTTTTCACAGTTTATCTGTATTTTTCAGGTAGTGGTACTGAATGGAATACTCTCACTTAAAAGAAAAGCATAATTGATCCAGTGTAGACTAGGAGCATGGATGAAAGAAGTGGTGCCAAGTACTGTAGGAACAGACAAAATACATATTTTGCTGTGAGGTATACGATATGCTGGATGTGAAACACTGAACAACATCTACAGCCCTAGAGAATCATGATGCTTAGGCTTCAGGCCAAATATACCTTTCCTATCTGTGAAGAATCTGTAGTAAAAGAGATTAGTCTTTTTGGCATATGTAGGCATGAAACATGATAGAGGTTGTTTTGTTTTGGTTTGGTTTTTAAAGTAGGCAGTGTTCTTGAACATGAATTCTATCTCTTTTGGTTATTTTATTTAAAAAAATATCCACATATTTTCAAAGCTCTCTGTATGTTTCTGGATATTCATACAAAAGATAAATCCATTTAAAGAACTATTCATTTTTATTCTATTTATGGAAAGATATCAGATATTAAATTTTAATCCTAATTGCCATAATAAATAATAATTTTTTAATAGTTCACAAGCAGATGATCAGGGTTTTGATATAATTTCCAGATATTATATAGGATACCTAACCTTAATTTAGGAAGATAATATAAAGAGATAGTTTACAAAACCCAGGAATTGATGCTTGTATTATAATTCAAAGTAAGACAGTTACTGAAGGCAATTAACCACTGAGACAGTTTAACAAGAACTGTGGTAGATTTTTATCACACTGAATTGAAAACTGAATACCCTCCTGAAAGACATGCTCTAATTGATAAATGAGTTAAAGGGTACATGATTAATTTCTATTCCTTTGATAATCATGACACTTCTCACCTTAAGTTCTCTAAGCAGATCTCTTACCTAACAACATACCTGTAACATCTCTTCACAATAGGGAGGAACATACTTCCATCCTAAAGGAAAATCTAAACATCTGCCGGTGCTGATTGTGTGCTGTGGTGTGAGAGCATTTATGTAACACCCATCACTTCCATTCTTCTTGTTCCTAGTACAACTTTTGGTTACTAATAAAAATTTGTAGTAAATGAGAACAGAGAATTATCCCCTGACTTAGCATATGAAAACTATCTCTCTGAAAAAAAAGTTTTGTATTCTACGTTGGCTGGAAGTTTTATTTTAAATATATGTAGATTAAACCTTGATTTTGCAGGTTTGAAAATTGCACATTTGTGGATGTGTTTGTGTGTTCATAAATGTAACATAATGTGAAGTGAGGAGGGAAGAGTTAACAAGCAATTTACAGTATGGTTCTATCACCGTATTTTTATTGGAATAAGCTAGCCATTTCACTGTATCGTTACAGTGCTGATTTAGAGCCTTAAAAGGTAATGCACCGTCATTTCCTGGGGAAAAAAAGGAAGTGAGGGTTGGAATATCGCTTATCTGCAAGGGAAATAAAGGGTTGGAAACAACATAGGGAAATTTGTTTATTTTTTAAAATACACACTCTAAAATGTTAAAAATAATTTTAATTGCCCTGGCATTGCATGAGCATTATTGGATTAGTCATTAATTCAAGCTGGCAGCAAGTTCTTTAATACCTTTCCTACTTTGCTATGTGAGGAAACAGATCATTTTAATGGCTATTTAAAACATCAAGGTGTATCTAATACTGGAAAAGCTTCAATGTAAAACTGGCAGAACCATACTAACTTCCTAATTTTGTTCAAAACTGTTTCAATGCGGCTAATACATCATAAAATCATAGAATCATAGAATGGTTTGGGTTGGAAAGGACCTTAAAAATCATCGAATTCCAATCCCCCTGCCATGGGCAGGGACACCCTCTGCTAGACCAGGTTGCTCAAAGCCTCATCCAGCCTGGCCTTGAACCCCTCCAGGGATGGGGCATCCACAGCTTCTCTGGGCAACCTGTTCCAGTGTCTCACCACTCTCACAGTGAAAAATTTCTTCCCAATGTCTAGTCTTAATCTGCCCTCTTTCAGCTTACACCTGTTACCCCTTGTCCTCTCACTACACTCGCTGATACAGAGTGCCTCTCCATCTCTCCTGTAGCCCCCTTCAGGTACTGGTAGGTCGCTATAAAGTCTCCTCGGAGCCTTCTCTTCTCCAGGCTGAACAACTCCAATTCTCTCAGCCTGTCCTCCTAGGGGAGGTGCTCCAGCCTTCTGATTAATTTCATGGCTCTCCTCTGCATCTCTAACAGGTCCATGTCTTTTTTATGTTGGGGGCCCCACATCTGAACACAGTACTCTAGGTGGGGTCTCACGAGAGCAGAGTAGAGGGGGAGAATCACCTCCCTTGACCTGCTGCTAATGCTTCTTTTGATGCAGCCCAGGACACGATTGACTTTCTGAGCTGCAAGCGCACACTGCCGGCTCATGTTGAGCTTCTCATCCACCAATACCCCCAAGTCCTTCTCCTCAGAGCTGCTCTCTATACATTCTTCACCCAGCCTGTATTTGTGCTTAGGATTGCCTCGACTCACGTTCAGGACCTTGTACATACAAGACATCATGTACAGACCTCTCACAAAAGACAGTTCTTGTTTATAGAGTGGCAGCAATGAAGAGTTTGGCCCCATTTGTGCTTTATCTTCTTTGCTTTCCTTGCTTCCTATTTTTAAGGTTACAATTTGGGAGCAGCTCATGCAGAAATTTGCTGTTTCCTTTCAATCTGTAAGGCTTTCACAGAGGATAGTTAATGGGACTTATGAGTCCTTTGGAAACTAAATTATTAAATAATTCTAAGCTAATTGATTCCCACTGGGTTGTGTTTTTCTATTAAAGTTTGGACTAACCACAGACTGAGCCACAAAACTAGGTAATGGACTTCTCTGAGGCACAGACAGAGGACAAGACCTAGTGTGAGATTAAAGCACATAGAAGTGTTTGACAGCATCTAAATACACCTTTCTCTGTAGATTCCCCTACTAGGTCAAAAAGAGATGATATGGCTGTAGTACTGTCTTGGTTTCAGCTGGGACAGTTACCTTTCTTCATAGTAGCTAGAGGGAGGTTGTGTTTTGGATTTGTGCTGAGGAGAAGGCTGATAACATGCTGATGTTTATAGTTACTGCCAGGACAGTCAAGGACTCTTCAGCTTCTCTGCTGTGCCAGTGTCTGCAGGGGCAGGAAAAGCTGGGAGGGAACATAGTTCCAATTACTAGCCTAGGATTTGACCTTTAGGTTTAGGATTGAGACCCAAATTGGCCAGTAGTCTCATCGTTTCACGTCATACATGCCATGCCCAGTATATAGATGAGGCTCTGTCCGAAAGTGCTCTCTCTTGCTCTGGGTCTTCCCCTCTTGCTCTGGGTTGGCTCTCTCTGGGTTTCCCCTCCCTCAGGGTTGTATTGCTCCCTGAGTCAGGTCTTGGTCTTGGACACTCAGGCTCTTATCTTCATTCCAGGATTGAGGTTTTGGGAATCTCCATGCTCCAGGATTGTTAGCCAGAAATGGGCTGAGCTTTGGTCATTGTGTGGTGAGCAGTAGCACTGTGTGTCACACATTTGTATATTTGAATATATTACTATTATTATTATCATTATTATTATTTCCAATATTATTGTAGCTTAGTTATTAAATTGTTCTTATATCAAGCCATGAATCTCTTTTCCCTTTACCCCTTTGATTCTCTCCTGCATCCCTGGGGTGGGAGAGCAAGTGAGCGAGCATTTGTTGTGGTGTTTGGCTGTTAGCCAGGGGTAAAACCATGACAAGTACCATCCGAAATTATTTGCCCAGGTTCTAAAAAGGTGCAGTTTTGTTATCCAAAAGCTGCGGATACCTGGGATAAAGCATGCTATGCAGTGCAGTACAAAAGCACCGTGTTTCATGACATTTCAGAGCATACAAAACCCTGGTAGCTGTGAGCGTATTGAAAACTTTTCCACTGTGTGGCATTTTGTACAGAGTCTTGACTCATAAAATCACAAACATTTCTCCATGTATCTAAATAAACAAACAAACAAAAAACCCACAATTTTACTACACTTAATTATTCTGAGCAGTCCTTACTAGAGTCTTTGTAAAAGGTGTCTCCAGCCTAACAACAGTTAAGGCACTCACAAAGACTTTGTTAGTGTTTCAACACTAACAACCGTCAATAAATCTTTCAAACCCACAGGAAACATATAAAAAAAAATCAAAGCACATGAAACTTAAATAATAATGAAGGTGAGTAAACAAAATATTACTAACTGAACTACATTCCTCAATTTTTTGCCCTTTAATTGTGTGTAATCTTACACAGGAAGAGACTCACTTGACAGCGTTTGAAAAACATTAAGAGATAGCATTAAATATGCTGTTTGTGGGAGAAGAGAGACAAGCTAGGCTAGGTTATACTGAGTAGTTATTGTGTCTGCAGAAATCCAGTCATTTTTCTTTTAATACACGCAAGGGCAGGAAAAAGATAAAAAGTTGGTGAGACTGAGTCTCAATTGCATCTTAAAAATAAGGAAATTACAAGTACAGTGTGCAGTCTTATCTGTCACTTCCAGACTTGATAAACCTCTAACCATGCCTGTGAATAGAGTAATAAGTGTCTGATATAAGAAAGTTTAAGTATCCTGGCTTATCCAAGTTTGTATAGGCAATCTGTGTGTGTAAAACAACCTGCCTCAGGATTGTCAGTCCCTTTAAAAATATTCAGGGCTCTACATCATACCTCAGTCCATCCTGACCCATCTCTAATTAGCTGGAGAAAGTGCTTTACTTTTAAACCCTTATAGTGCTAATTGATGCCTCCTCTTCCTTCAGTCTGTAAATTTGAAAAGGAAATCCAATGAGGATTCCTGCTTAAGCTATATAAAGGACCACGATTTTGACATGCTTCCCTTCCTAACTCCTGCATTTGCTATGGGGTAGTTTAAGAAGACTCCTCAGTCAGCAATGTCGTTTCTGCATTGCCTAATACGTCATGTGCACTGTGAGAGATCAAGGCTCTTAATTTTGCATTTTAGATTCCAGTCTTATAGGTCTCACATGTCAAACTCATATGCTCCTAGGGATGAATCCAGTTCATCTAACTTAGGTAACTAGCTAATACCTCCATTTTAAGTATTTGATGAAGTAGTGATATTTATCTCCAGTGCAAGGATGTATTTGTCCAAGGTTAAGTACCTAAATTAGGCAGATATGATCTCACTCCTGAGGACTTCAAAGGCACCTACCTCTCTCCATTGACAAGACAGATGTAAGCTTTACCTTTAAAAGTTTCTGTGATCTCCTATAACTAGATAGAAGGTAAACAGAACAGGCTATACCCTAAGAATACTTTGGGGTCTAGCCTGCAATACCTGGTCTTGCATTTTGAATTTTTTATTTTGTCCCATTTATGTTTTATTCCAGTCCACAGAATCATTCCGTCATCCTCACATGATATTCTGTATTTAAAGTGCTTTCCAACTCTATATCATCGATAAACTTCATTATCACGTTGACACTTGTGTGCCAAATCCCTAATGAAATATTTAAATAACATCGGACCCAAGGCTAACCTTTTAGGAACTTCACCGGTAGCTTCCTTCGATGAAGACATCTCATTTCAGTTCTTTTCCATATTTCATCGGTCAGTTCCTTACTTATCACACGGTTCCTCTACTTGTTTCCATTTTCTCCAGTTTAATGAACATCACATGTGACATTGCCTCAATTTCTTGTGAAGAGCAGATTAAATGTGCTGCATTTCTCTAAGTGGCTTAGGAACAAAGGAAACATGATCCATTATATTAAATAAACTCAGAAATTATATCTCACCAAAGGTTATTGTAAAAAGATATTAATCAAAAATGAGAAGTAATATTCTCAGAATTCACCCAGAGCCCAAACTGAAAAACTCCTTACTGAAACAGGTGGAGAGAAACCAAAATAATGCTATCCAGAAAAACCAGACAAAAAAAAATATTTTTTAAATTACAGTTATTAACTGAAATACTTTTCGCTATCTGATATTTAGACACCAATCAGCTGGGTACCCCACTCCCTTGGCAACTGCAAATACTGGCTACACTATACAATATGATGTTTTATTTCCCTCCTCCTCAGTTCTTTCCTTCTGACAGTGTGATGAATGATATTGGTGTTGCAAGTTATTGGGTCACTAAAGTTAGAGCACAAACTCATTTTTATGACAGCACTAAGATATTATTCTGCCTATTCCTTGAAAATGAAGAGAGTCTTTTTGAAGTTGCAACTTCTTCTACATGAACCAAAAAATGATTTCTGTGCTTTCTTAAAAGAGAAATTACTTGTAAAACACATCACATCCGTGTGTCACATCTAACATCAACCCACTGTGACATGTTTCTTCCTAGGTGTTAATGTCAGTGCCTGAAATACAGCACTGCTCCAGAGGAAAGGAATAACCTGGGAAATACAGATGCACTGAGGGCTTTTGTGATTCACTAGCGTAAAAATGTCTTACTAGGTGAAGTGACAAGAATGTTCTGTATACTATTTTCCAGCCAGACTGCATTTTTTCTTCTTCTGTAAGCAGAAAACCCATGAAAAATTAGTACACTGGTGTGTAATAATGTTTATCAGACAGAAAAAACAGAAGTGGACAACATCAAGAACAATTAATTATTCACAAAATATAGGCTTGCAATTTAGGGGTGGTCTCTGAGAATGATTATTTTGGAAAAAGTAGATGAAATGTTGGCTGGGTGTAATCACTGAAATGTTTCCATCAATTTGGACAGAGACAGAATTCCAGCTTCTTGGTTTAGTCTGTATCTTCACATGTCCCTCTTTTTTGGATCTCTGGACACTTTGTATTCATAGTGCATTACAAATGGTTTCATTTTTCAGCTTGCGCCTAGGACAAATTTGCACATCTGTATGTCCAAAGCACTTGGGTCGTCTCAGTTTTTTGATTGATTACTTAAATATTCAAATTTATTCTTGAGCTTTATTGTGGGAAGTGCTGGAGCGTCTGTGAGAAAGGTGAACAGGTGAAGGGCAATTACATAGATTTGACACAGTTCAATGGGAAACAAATATGGCGCTGTGTTTCTAACAGTGTCTCTGTTTCTAAAGAAAACTGGTACTCTTAAACTCTCTGAAGGATATCTACCAAGAAGCTCAGGGCACACAGCCTGTATGAAGAGGTTAAGGGAGCTTCTCTGGACTGCTGGAGAGAAGACTAAGGGCCAATGAAATACCTGAATGATAGTTATAAACATGATGGAGCCTAAGCGTTCTCAGCAAGTGCTTCAGCAAGGATAATTCATCATGGAAGGGAACTCAACAGGTCTCTAGTCCAACCTCCTATACAAAGCAGCCTGTATTGTTTCCATGTTTTTATCTTTCCACGATGCAGGACTTGGCATTTGTCCTTTTGGAATTTCATGGGGTTCCTTTTGGCCCATTCCTTCAGCCTGTCTGGGACACTTTGGACGGCCGTCCTGCTCTCAACCATGTCAGCTGTTCCCTCCATTTTAGTGTGATCTGCAAACCTGAGAAAACTGCGCTCAGTCATCTCTTCAAGATAATGGTGTTAGGCAGAACAAGTCCCAGAGCAGACCCCTGCATTTCTACACTTCTTACGAGCCTCCGGGTACAGCACAGCCCATTAAACACTACCTTCTGAGCCCACTACCTTCTGAGCCCACTACCTTCCGAGCCCACTACCTTCCAACCATCTTTTTACCCATACAGATTGTAAAGTCCTAATTTTGATTCAAGAATATTGTGGAAGACAATATCAAAAGCCTTGCTAAAGTGAAGGTAAACAATATTCATTACTCTCATCTAATTCACAGACCTTGTTATTTTATTACGGAAGGCAATCAAGTTGGTAAAACACAATTTATCTTTGGTAAATCTATGCCAACTGTTTCCACTTACCTTCTTCTCCCTTGTGTCTGCATGGTTGTGTACCAAAAGAACTCCTTTCATTATTTTCCCAGGGACCGAGCAGGCTGAATGGCCTGCAACAGACTGAGGCTTGGAATACTGAGGTTGGAGATTAGGTGAAAAATTCAGTAAAGAGTAATGCAGCACTGGAACAGATGGTGGAATTTCCAACTCTGGAGGTTGTCAAGGCTCAGCTAGGCAAAACCCTTGCTGACCTAATTAAACACTTATGATCTATGTTAAAGCAGCACATTGGATTAGATGACCTGCAAAAGTCTGTCTAACTAACATTTCTGTGATTTTATAACTCTTTGATAGAATTCATAATCATAAATTCACAAAGACTTGAATATTCTGTAGATGAAGGGAAATCTTTGATGTTGAGATGCGTTTATTGGTCCTAATAATAACCCTATTGTCTTGCAGAAATTTACCTTATGTTGTACTCCAATCACATTTTTTATACGCATCAGATTAAGGCATTTTGTGGCTTTCATGCAGCATACATGGGAATGTATTTTGCCCACAGCAGGTTATTTTTACATTACTCTGGGAAAGGAATAAGTAGTAAAGGATGCTCTAAGGCAACATTTTAAGTACAGTCAAGAGAGCTTTAGAAAACATTATAGAGAAAATGCACAGCCTTAGAAAGGCTGCTCTCATGTGAAGTTCACAACTACTCCTAATACTGGGAAGGGAAGAATTAGGAGGCATTGTCTCTCCTCAACCACCCTACACCTTACACGGACACTGAAAGAACTTTTTAGGATCTGCTGTGCAATATGAGTGACTGCATTTCAAACTGCTTCACAACCAAGGATGACTTAAGTACCTTACAAAAGTTGTTGAAACCTAATCAGCCACAGTATACAAATGGGGAAATTAAGAAAGAAATTATTGAAGTCACTGTTTCATGAGTGACATTTTAGTAGTATTATGAGCACTCAACTTCTTGCAGGATTATGCCAAAGAAGTTCCATTCAAGAAAACTGTGTTGAACTGACTTTGTGAGAGTAGCAATGAAGAGGATATTGTTCCAACAGAGCTGTATTTTCCATCTTTTTGTGTCATCGTCATATTCACTAGAACCTGTGTGCAAATGACTTTTTAATATCACTAACAGTTTTTTTAATACTTAGACACCTTTTTTTTCAGGCCTTAAAAATTGTATTATTCCAATGTGATTGGATCTTCAAAATCAGAATCTTACTGAAACGAATGGGGATTTGACCTGAACAAGAACCTAGTAAAACATATAAAAAATTCTCAGATTCGATAGTAATATTAAGAATTGAATATACTCTCACCATGTGATCTGTTAAAATTTATTGAGAGTTTTTTTAGAAATTAAGCATGGCAATATTTCTATTGATTTTTTTACCTGATTTTACATTCTTGTATGTTTGAATGCTTTTTTAATAAGTTGTGTGAAGTTTTGTTTTCTCTTCTAATGTATCATATTATGTACATAGAAATTTCTGTCCATCCAAGGACATGGCTACAGAAAGAGATATCATCTGTGTAGTAAGTCGCACAGGCATAAGATAACTTCCAGAAAAAGGTGCATTTATATAAGGCTTGTGTTTTATTGTCCGTGTTCATCTCTAATCACTACCCTATATTCTCCATGATTTACTTTAATTTCCAGGCCTTGGGGAAACATCAACTAACTGTTAAAAAAATGAAATCAATGCACTGAAAAAGTATTTTCCACCTTACACATTGAAGACCCTAGTGCTACATCCTCATTTTCATCTTGGAAATAATGATCTCACTGTAACTACTTTTAAGGCCTGGGTTCGAATCTAGCTGAATGAGATTGAATGAGCAGAAGTTTTCCACCTCTTACCCAGAAAAAAAATTAGTTTGTCACATTTTAAACCCACTTATTAACCCACAGCTTTTTCTGTTGTCAAAAGACAGAAAGCAGCCAGAGGGCTCAAAACTGAATGGTGAGCAACAGCCCAGTGTTGCAAAACACTGGTGGGGTTTCTGTTGCGTCTTTTTGTTACCAACCATGGCTCTCTAAGCCAGTCAGAAGGGACCTCTAAGAGAGCTCTTCTGGCTCGTACCCACAGAACTCTCTTGCTAACAGTCAGGCTTGTTGCTCACCTGCTGCTGGGTGCCAGACGATGGCAGGTGCTGCCCCTGCGTCTCCCTCACTAGATGCCAAAGGGAGCCAGTTTACATCTCTGCAGACTAAGTTTTATCCAGTTTGTTATCAGGCCAGTCCCTGCTGCTTTAACATTTATCTCTAAGCAAAGGATTTCCACAAAATGAACTTAAAACAGGTTTTTAAAGATCTAAGCTTTCTATATCATCTGCTTGCCTGCTAGGAGCATAAACACCCAGGAATCACTCAGGCTGGACAGATCAGTGGCTCTTGAGATAGCAAAGTACTAGTGAACCACTAACAAACATTTTCTCATGTTAAATCTGCATTATGAACACAGTCTATAGCTCATTGGATAAAAACAAACAGATTAGTGCCCCATGCAACTGATGTTTTATACAGTCTGGGCATTGACATAACAAGCTTATGAAGTTGGGGCCAGGCCAGTTCTGATTCCAGGAACACAGCAAGAGATTGATTAAAGTGAGCTTTATACCATCTGTAGTCAGGTTATGCTTGGTATAGCTCATATATCTGCAAGAGCAGCAATAAATATGCCTGTAGAGACAACAGCTTTTCATGAATTGGGAAAAGAAATAGAAGCTGACCAGGGAGACAGCTTCTGCCTCTCAGTAAGGATTCATGGAGAATGAGTGGCTCCCTGTCACCTGTGAGAAAAGATCACCTGCTAAGGAAAGCTGGTACTGGAAGATGTTCCCTCAGAAGTAAATTTATGATTCAAACTCAAATTCATTCCAATATTTATTCAATTAAATTTGGTATAGGCATTTTGGCAGAAATTCAAAGTGTACATTAGCAAGACAGTAGCAAAATATATATCTGGTTAAGAATGACCGTCTCTCGACGGCCTTACTCTATTAATGAGATTGAAAGTAAAGGCCAAATTATAGCCAGGGCATAAACAGGCACAGTTTAATTGCCTTCAGTGGTATGGTACACATTTATGCCAGGTATAAATTTTACCACAAGAGGGTCAGGCAGAGCAAAGTAGTCCTTTCTTCTCCACACCTTTGTGTAACACCAAGCAGATGTCATTCCCAACACAAGAATTCCTTGATTACCTATACCTGCCATTTCTGATCCATCCACAACATAGGCCTTGTGCCTCCACCCCTCCTGCCGTGGGTGGCTTCGCAGGGAGCTCCATTAGGATCTGAATTACCAGCACACATAATCATGTGTCAGTTGTTAAACATGAGGCGGTTATGTCAAAGGATAAAGCAGAGAGTACATTTTGCGATTAATTTCCTGTTTAATGTTTTGTTATCTCGAGCATCTAATTGGACCCAGAAAAGATTTGTTAATGCCTCTAAACATTTTACACTGAGCTCAGAAAAGCTGGAATACTACAGGAAATGTTTGCCATGTTTAAGGGAAGATAAGAAGTAGATAGCTGAAAACAGTAGAGCGTATGATTTAGGCAGGTAAAGTAGTACTGTGTTCTCAGATCCATTTACATCGGAGTAATGCAGATATACTTTCGGTGCCACTTTCGCTTGTCTTTTGATATCAAACTCTCCAAAGTGGGTTATGTGATAATGAAAATATAAGGCATCTTTTTAATAGCAGTGTATATTCATGAGTTTCCCAGGCATGTGCGACTGTTGAATCTATTCTGGAGTAGTATCTTCTTTTTAAAGAGTTCCATATCCACTCCATGATATTAATTAATGCTATCTTTATTGCATGTATTCTTTGATGGAGTCTGCTGGTATAGACCATTCTGCTTCTCACTAAATTATGATATTCACATTAAATCCCATAACATTATGGGATTAGACAGCAATGCTAGCAGACCAAACAGCTGTCGTGGACTGCTAATATCATCTTCTGACACTGTCTTTTAGGAACTCTTTGATTATAAAATAAATCTATTAATCCCACTTTTCCTAGGACCATCTTGTCCTTTCTAGCCTTTTGACAGAAGAATATTTTTCAAACTGTATAATACCAGAGGCAATCTTGGGATGTATTTTTGGATATACTTTGGAATATTCTTGGCTAAGAATATTCATCTACTTGTTACTTAACAGTTTTAAGCTTTACTCAGTTTTTTACCATTTTACATAATTTTTGATGGCCAGAATAGTTCTGCAAATATTAAGTACAGAGTTGCTATTTAGGCATTAGCATTTACATTCAGAAGCTCCCATAGGCTTTGCCTATGTATGACTTTTCAGACGATTTTTTCAATTGACCAGGCTAATTCTGGTCCCTTTTTTCTGGATTTCACAGTTGAGCTGCTTTTGCATATAAACAAAACCATATGCCAGTCTGAGGATGATGTGTCTTTTTGATGGTTTAATACCAGAAAATCTGCCTGGAAACCCTAAGCCATAAAGAGGTAGGAAACATATTTTTTTTTTTTGCAAGTTATGTAGCTTTCACCTTCTTGGTCTCATACAGATAGATTTTTGACTCTTATTTTAGTCATTTAGAAGATGAATTTTTAAACATTACATTTTCCTTTGCCACATCGTAATAAACCTCTTCTGCGTTGAACCCCAAAATTACTAGGTGCCCAAGCCACCATATTTTGGACTGTGAAGCAGTGGTTCTCCAATACAAGCCAAGAACTTATAAGGTTCTATAAGGTGTGATGAATTTACCCTTGGCTGGGAGGCAACCCTCCACCACCCATTTGCTTACCCTCCCTCCTCCCAAGGATGGTGGAGAAAATTAAATGGGTAAAGGGAAAAAGGACTTGTGGGTTAAGATAAGAACAATTTAATACCTAAACTGCAATAATATTGAAAATAATAGTATATACAAATTACAAATGAGTGATACTGCACCCCCAACCCAATGACCAAGGCTCAGCCCGTTCCCGACTAACAATCCCAGAGCAGGGAGAGTCCCAAAACTGCACTCGGGGAGCGGAGATAACAGTCCAAGCGCTGACCACTGAGAGTTGACCAAGGGTGGGGAGAAGGCCTTGGGAGAGGGACCAGCTGGAGCGAGATGACCTGGAGCAAAAGACATCGTGAATGAAAAAGGATGAGCTTCCAGAGGTTCCTCACCTATATACTGGGCATGATGTGTATGCTATGGAATTAAGCCACTTTGGGTCTCAATCCCAAACCTAGGATCAAATCCTGGGCTAGTAACTGAGGCTGTCCTCCCTCCCAGCTTCTTCTGTCTGTGGACAGCAGAGAAGCTGAAAGACCTTGGCAGCAACATAAACATCACTTTTTGTCAGCTTTCTTCTGAGCACAAATCCAAAACACAGCCTCTTGCGAGCTAGTATGAAGAAAGTTAACTCTGTCTCAGCTTAACCCAGGACATATGGCTGCTTTATATGACCTTCAGTAACAGAATCCTTTCAGACTTATTTAGCGATGTAGATGAAGGAAAAAAATAAGCAGCCAAGTTCACAAGAAAGAGCCATATGTGGCTTAGAGAGCATGAAAGGCTGTTTCTGTAGTTACTGTGGTGAACGACAGAGACCCCCAAATTCAGATTCAAGTTTTGCCACTGACTTGCAACAGCCTTTGCCACGTCTCCTAAGTTTATCATCACTGAGAGGTATTCTAAACTGTTTGAGTCAAGGTGGAAAACTCTCAGTTCTTAGGTTATTCTTAGGTTCACTGCTCTCTTCAGCCTACGGGAGTAGAAGACACATGTCCATGGACTTGGCCCACAGAATAATCCCCTTGTATAGACATGTAGGTAAAAGTACTTCCCCAGCCTCAGACAGAAGTGTGCATAACACATGCACGACCTTTAAGTCAGTCTCAAAAGAATTGTCTGATAATGTGTGACTCATGAGTTTTAGAAGGGCTTGTAGTCCTGTGGGTTTATTTTCACCAGAGAAGCAAAAGGATATGCTTCGCATATCCAGTAAAATGTTGGTTCGTATTCCAAAGTTTGGTGTGCTTTTGATATTGGGAGAAATAATAGCCAGATGATTTCTAAACATAGGGAAAACAGGTTTTGCCACACTTCAGTTGTGGGTAGAGCTGAACTCTTTTGTGAGAATTTTATTGCATTTAGAGCAAAGCAAACATCTGGTAAGAAAAATTGTAGCTCAGCTGATAAAATTTGAGGAAATTAATTGCAAGTGGAAATAGAAATATGTGAAGGAATAGCATCATCTTATTACTAAAAGAGTTTTCTAAGACTTGCATATCACATGCAAGAAATCTTGAAAAAGCAGCCACATAAACACAATTGCTTAGTAGTATCTAATTACATTATCAGGATACACTTGTCACTGAGATTATATGCTGCAGTAAGTGCAATAATAAATATCACAAAGGATTTGCTGAAGAAATTCCAAAGGCTGAATCGTCGTTTTTGTTGAAATAATTACATTGGGAAGAGTTTCAAAATTCGGAGAGTAGCCATTCACTTAACCATGTAGAAAGGATTAAACAGTGGTGGCGGTACATTGAGATGGTCTTTGGCCCATCCTCAACATATCTGAAAGTATGTGAATACTCACAAAATTCTTAGCTCAGCGGGAATTTTCTACATTAAGTTTTGATGTTGTTCTTTTTAATTCCTCCCTTAAGTGACATCTATTGAGGGACATTTTTCAAGTCAGACAGTTCATAGATTTTCTTTCTTTGTTTTTACGTGATCAACTGCTGTTAAAGTTGAGAAATGAAAGGCTAAATCTTAACCAAATGGGGAAAAGGGATGGAGAACTAGGGCTGCCCGTATGAAAGAATATGTAGGGGGCCAAAAATTTCTATGGCACCAGACTTTACATGAAGCTTCCCTGTCCCTGGAGTAGGTCATGACATTTAAAGCTGTGGGATTGTGCATGGTATTTGTCCATCTTACTGAAAACAAATCCAGACCCAGAGGATCTCATTTTCCTCTCACATATAAGGCATTACCTTTTTATTGATGGAAATCAAAGTGATCATTTATGTGCTGGAAAGAGAGCTAGGGCCAATAAATTTTGCTTTCCTAATTTTCTCCCTTCTGTAGTTTTCATGTGGGGCGGTACCATTAAGTATATATAGGGCAAAAGGCTAATAATAAAAGTCCATTATCTGTAGACTGTTATAGTCTACCCTGAAAAGAGTGGTTGTCCTTTAAGGCAAGCATTCAAGATCCTAGATTGGAGGGGAGGTCCTCTAGTGTCCTTTTAATTTATGCCACAGAAATGGACAGACAGACTTGTGCACTGCACTTTTGCCCATGGAAGAAGCCCTAAAAGATGAATTGAGAAGCTATTGCTCCCTGCAGGAACCCCTGTGTGAGTTATGAGGGAAACTGTATTAAGATGCTAAGAAAACCATGCTTATACTTCCTCCTAACTACTCCTCTGGTCAATAGCTAAGATGCTGAATTTATCAGTCTTGAATCAGGAAAGAACTCCACACAGCTAAAAGGATTATTTGTGGGTAAGAGCTCTGGTCATAAGTATGACATTCCTGTGGTAAACATACAGAAAACAAAGACAGAATGTGCATTTGTACTGGATCATGTCCCATCTGCAGTCAACCACTCATTTTAATTTCTAATTCCTGCTTCTGTTCTATCTCCACTTAATGAAACACATTTTGTTTCTAATTTCTAAAAATCCAACCTCAGAATATTCTAGTAGCCTTGGCTCAGAGAAGTGTGAAATGCAACTAAGCAATCAGGAAGCAGGCTTGGTGGACATCTCCCATTCGTGGATAAATTTAGTTGAACAACTAAATCTAAGCTATTAAATTTTTATTACTTCTTTCATTCCATGAGAACATTTATTGCTACACTGTTATTTCAGTGGTGTCAGATACCAGCTTTAGGCTTTATTATTATTGTAAAAGCTGGCTGGCAAATTAAGATTTTTCTAAAGGTATTTGAAATATATTTCAAATACACAAATGCTTTTCAAATTGTTAAGCGAGTCATGGACATCACTGAAGCCTAATGAAATTAGACACTAAGGTAGATATCACAGTAAGTGATACAACATCTCCACTGACTTTAAACGCTGTTAATTTATTGCCCTCCCGACATTTGAATACTTGCAGGATCATCAGTTTAATAACTTCCATTACTGTAAATGGAAATACAAAAGTGTTACTTGTCTTATCCATGTGAAGGAATACTGTTCTTTTGAAAACACAGGCTAGATGTTGATTGAAATGAAGAATGCAAGGCTAAACAAAGTAAAGATAAAAAATTAATATCCCTTTATGCTTCCTTTGATGCAGGCAATGAATAAAATATACATCACAGGACAAAACTGTGAAGCCCATTCATACATTTTGTCTAATTTTTTTTTTGTAGGAAATATTTTACATGACAAAACCAAGCTTGTTTGTTTGTGTTGTTTTTTTTCTTTCTTAAGGGATTCACCAATTAGAAAGAAAACCACAGTTAACAAGTGTCTGGGATTTTCCATAGATAGATTGCCAACATACTGTTTTCACCTGTTGCAAAATGCAAAAATGTTTACGAGTTATACTTGGAGGTGACTAAGCCTGGTCTGTCATTGACTATCAGACAGTAACATAAGGCCAAGGAAACAGAGAGTCAGAAATCCAAACAGTTTGGGTAAACAGGCACCACATTGCATCTCTCCTATTACGTCAACAGGAAGACTGTTATAAAGTGACAAAAATATACCAGACAAATGGCTACTGTAACCTGTTTTCAAGCTTCTGTTTTTCTTATAAAACTTTAACGTTACATTAAAATTTTCAGCATGTCACCATTTGAAAGTACAGAATACTTCATGTGCTAGAGGGTGGCAGATGGTTTGGCTAGTTCTAGTAAAAAGGTCTAGGAACCTTTGAATTGGATCTCCCAACTTTGAGTTTAGTAGAAGCTGGAAGAGCGATGAGAAATTTCTTCAGCTGAGTGATTCTTCTTTAAGGGTCACTAAGACTGCTACGCAGTGTAAGGGTCTAGGGTTTGATAAACAGTTGGACACCCTTAGATGGAAAATGTTATTTTAATTTAAAGGATTATATCTATGTATTTATTCATGAGAGAGGCTGAATTGGGATTGGCTTTTTGTCAAAAACTGTCAAACAAAAATAGAATTCCTTCTGGATAGTTGTCTTGAGGATTCCTCCTGCTGCCTCAGAGATTTATGTGGAAAGATTTACAAGTGTATTCCGATCCAATAGGTCATACACAGAACCAGAAATGGGAAGGATTATATTCAGCTAATAATTCTGACCTCAATTATTTAGTGATCTTTAACAAGTCGTTCTGCCTTCCTTTTCTTTCCTATTGGTTGTCAAATTTTTCTCCTTTTGCGAATTTGCAAGGACAGAGGAAGGAGAGGGGGCTTAGGAACTCTAATAGCCCAACAGCACAATTCCCAGTGTAATTACAAGAACACCTTCATAGCTTTATAGTCTCCTTCAACGTCCATCTAACCTGTTGTCAGAGGTGGTGACTGTCACCTAGTGCATATTTTTGTGATTAATGAAAAAATGAAATCTAATGATTCTATAGATGTTAGTGTAATGTTAATATTACTACTATTACCACTAGGGATTGTATTAATAATTATAATAATGTTGTTACATAAGTATCTCTATAAAAATTCCCTAGCTGTATTTCAAATTTACTAAATTCAAGTGACTGGAAGATCACCTGGTCATATGGATATGTCAAAATGAGACAGCACTCTCATTTTGGTTAAAGAAAAATATGCTGTACAAGGGCTGTTGTGAATTCTTACAGGTTCCTAATGTGAACATCGAGGTGACCAGGAACAGCAGCAGGTTTTGTAGGTAGTAAGTTACTTCTTTTCAGAATGTGGACAAGGCATAGGCCAGACATGTTTCTGTTCTTGAGAAGCACACTGAGAAATGGATGTATAAGGAAAATTTACACTTAAAATATACTTTTTAAATAGTCATATTCAGAACAATGAAATTATAATCTGTGCATGAAAAAACTATGTTTTAACTTTTCCTTTAAACATTATGCTTTATTGATTTTTAAATGTCATGTAATGACAAAATTATTTAGGATAGAAAAAACAGGTTTAGATCTTTCAATAAACAGAGGAGACAGAAGACTCATACTAAGAAATTACAGTTTGCAGACCATATTTCATAAATTATGGAAAAGGCAGAAGAAAGAAAATAATTATAATTTAATGGTCATAAATCAGATCTAGGAAGATAATACAAAATATTTTCTGCGATTATTCGATTGGCTTTTTTTTGCAGATTCCTGTCAGTGACAATTTTAACTTTTTATTTCTTTTTACTAAAGCCAATACAAATGAATTTTTCTGGCCAAAGTGTTTGCAAACAGAGAATAAAAGGTCACATCTATGAAAACAACCTGCAGTCTAAATTTACATTTGCAGGTGTGAGGATTTGCAATAGAGCTGCTTGGACGTTTATCCAATCAGGAAATAAGAACAACGCCATTTGCCTTCAATGATCAAGGAATCCAACACATGAATACTCCATAAAAACAATTCATATTCAGTTCATAAAACTAACAGTTTTTTAAAGAATCTATTTTAGTTCTGAATGTTGAATAAATTTGAAAGAACTGCAATCTGCTCACAGATATGGCATAAGAAAATAATTTAGATAAACTATTCATAACAAGCCATTCACTCATCTATGTTCTAAACAATACCCATCAATGTCCAGTGTTCCTGGAGTAGTTTGTATAAGGACAAAATGTGTAAATATAGACATGAGAGTGGACTGCTCTATATTATGCTTGAGAAAAGCAAAGGAAAGAACTTACTTTAACCTATAACCCACAAAAAGAGCATTTTAAAAACAGTTTAGTAAAGAAACTTTTACAATAAAATTTCTGGATTTTATTTGCATTATATTATTCCACAAATCAGTAGTGTAGGAAGCAGTGTGGCAGCTGTGCCCCTGTTTTGACAGTGGTTATGTGTCGTGAACCTTGATATAGTTAAAATACACCAACCAAAAATTCAAAATGAAATAGTGTTTTCCTCAAAGTACTGAAGCTCCTCTGAACTACTGAAGCAGCTGTATTATTGGACAGGGAAAAATAAAAAACCTGTCCTAATATACCTCTGCATAAGAACAGACAAATAGTATTTTCTTAAAATGTCCAGAAATTAATTATATAATAAAAGATTCTTTATGGCAATCATAATGTGATGTAGTTTTAACTCTGTAAAAAACTGTAGGCATCTCAGTTAAACAAAACCTAAGCACATGGGGCATACATTCACATACAAAATATAATCTCTATATTTAAATGTGTATGGCTAGGTCTTGAATTCACAGTTGACAGTAGGACCACAGAAGAATATGGTCACCCCCAATGGAAACAATTCAGGGATCAAAGATTATAACATTTGCTTTTGTTTAAAATAATGAAGTAAAAATCTGGGTCCTGATATAGCAGATGAATACATGTTCAGGCTCATTAGTTCTCCTTTTCTCCCCCTCACACCAGTCTGTGCCTGTGATTGTATAGAAACAGTGGCACAGAAACAAATCTGAGGCATCTGATCTCTGTTGTACAATTATCTCTGAATTTTAGCCCTTATTTTCTTGAAAAACCCAAAATGATGGCCCAGCATTCTCCTGGAAAAGCCATACTATGTCTGTGGAAGAAAGGTAAATTAAAATGAACATTTAAGGAATCTGTACAATTTATTAATTTCTGGGCTGTTATGTCTGTGAAGTGACATCTGTAATAGCAAACTCCCAAACTGTTCCCAGGAATTTTTTAGTAAAAAGCAGTTGCCCTGTGCCAATACTATACCAGTGACTGTGCTAATGATTGCACAACATAGATAATCATGTTACAGTGCCTGAAAAAGCTGTCTGTATAGACAGAAACAAATGTGTCCTACAATTATATATCTTATGCTACAGACAAGAACCAGGACTTGCCTTTTGGAAGTCTCTTCTTCATCATCTACATGCGGGAAGAGAAGATTACAGTTGCTTGCTTCCTTTCAGGGGATAGAATTTAAAGCAGGAGAATTTCTCTAATCATTTCATTCTGGAACTCTGTGTTACTACAGAGACTGAAGAATAGCAGAGATTCCCAGGAAGACTACGACAAAAAGAGGCTGGAAGAGGAAGAGCACACTGACTTGTTTCTGACTGCATGACTAGCCAAAGTCAAAGGAAGCTGATAAAGACAGATAAGCAAAATAAGTATCATGCATCAGAAGAGAAATTATAATTATGGAAAACACCCCAGAGGATCTAGCTGGAGAGGAATGCTCTAGAGGGGGGAAGAAACTTAGGCAGAGAAGTATGTAGTTTGAACATTATTTTGTCTAAGTTTGTACACTTTCTGTACTAGAAAAAGAAAGCATCAAGTGTGGTTAGTGGCATT
This sequence comes from Pterocles orientalis, assembly GCA_011057875.1. Taxonomy (NCBI): domain Eukaryota; kingdom Metazoa; phylum Chordata; class Aves; order Pterocliformes; family Pteroclidae; genus Pterocles; species Pterocles orientalis. The sequence goes on from WKFP01015475.1 coordinate 413,180, forward strand.
AGGTGTCACTGCGTTTATTTTCAACTGTCTCCCATTACCTAAATGCTCTATTCTGTGTAAGGGAAAAGTTAAGAGTCTCAAAAAGACAATTTAAACAGCCAGCAAAGCCAAGAGCTTGCCTGTAAGGGAAGAAGTGGGGCTGAATTCACTCCCTTTCCTACGGCTGGAGAGCTTGACTCAGAACTGTAGAGAGGCATCATGATCTTTCCAAGATCCTCTTTTGTCTGAAACTGTATGTCACTATTCTGGTGAGTAATGAACAGGTAGTTCTTTAGCAGGACTTCTAGTTTTAAAATGTGCAAAGCCTCAAAGCATTTTATAAGAAATATGATAATCAGGTTTTTACATACTTATGAGTATACACTCATAAGTGTGCAGGACAGCAGACTTTCTCTCTAGTAACTTGCCTGGCAAAAGTAAGTGGATTCAGTTTCTTTTTGCTTTACAATTCAAAGACCCTGATATACTTCAAAGACTTCCACGTTTTCAGGCTATAAGTAGTTACCACATCTCAATACAAAGCTTTATTGTCATGCATATCTGCTTGTTTTTTCATGAATTAAACACAGTATCCTACCAAACACAGGGAGGTTTCATTTCCAGTATAGCTTTTTTCGTTGCTTAGGATTGTGGGAGGAAAACCATCTTTGTACTGGTAGAGGAAATGAGTTATAAAAAATAATAAATAAGATTCATGCAGTACTGAGAGTCTCGGCTTTAGGACAGCTAGACTGTGTGGAGAATCTCTAAAGGAACATGTTTATCTAGCTTCATGCTGTTGGTTACAGCCATTGTTGTTGTTAACCTTAGGAGAAGGTAATGCACACATATTTGTGTTAATAAACATAAAGAAACTTTCCTCTGATTCACTTACTGAAAGACATGTCCCTAGCAGGAAAAACATGCAGTACTTGCTGTTTATGCTCCTGAGAGCAGTAAACTTTATTTTTTATGAAAAACTTAAGCATAGAGAGAGCATCCTTGAGAGAGGTGGGAATAGTACTAGTCCTTTTCATGTAACACCAAGCTACAAGGGCATACAAAACCTGAATCTCATAGAGGGGATGAAAACTAGAGGGAAGGCATCTTTCTTGTCCTTTCCCATGCAGTTTCATATATTTTTTTAAACATCTAGTAAATTATCATATTAAATTTACTGGGAGGGGCAGATTGGTACCGTGTTTTCATTGTCTTGTAATTACTTAAAAGAGTCTGGGTTACTGAGACTTGTCAGACAAAGGGATATTTGTCTGACTTCAGTCAAAGATGTTAAGTAATGTCTGAAAGAGCAGAAGGTACTTGAACAGAATATTCCATGAACATGTAGTATACATAGTAAATGAAGTCACATATGGTATGAGCTTTGAACTGCAGCTACCACCAAGACCATCAACACAGCTGTTTAGACATGATTGGATGGGGGATGTAATTCTGGTTGCTAACAAAAATAAAATAGGATTGGATAGGAGATGCATCCTAGAAAACTAATCTAATTTATAGGTTTTATGAGCAATGAAGATTTTAAACAGGCTATATTATCTAAAATACTTTTTTCTTTAGAGTAATCAGCGGGATTGTTGCCTTCTGGAAGAGGTTGTCAGGGCACCCCGAGACACCACTACCTGTTCTTAAATTCGTTGGGAAGGAGACTGAAAGCTTGTAGAAACTGCCAGGCAAATACTAGTTCCTTCTGCATTAGATTGTTTTGTCAGGGAAGATTCATCTCACTAGATAAGTGTGCACTGAACAAATACTTGATGTCTGGCTTTTTCAGGGTCTTCCATTCTTCAATCCATTCAGATCTTATCATCATTCTGGCTTGGGTAATGCTCCTGTTTCAAGTTTTGCATTTTTTCCTTTTCAGAGAAAAAAAAATAACACAAAACCAGTCTGCTGGTTTGGAAGTCAAAATATGATCAAGAATTATTGTATGTTTTGCTATTATTTCCAGTGGTATTAGTGTCTCTTCTATCATTTGTGTTTTAAAAAGCTTTCTTTTTCTATTGTCATACTGGACTTCTCCCTTTCTTGGAAATGAGGTGAATCTATATTTGCTCTCTTCTCTGCATTTACTGTCTTCTATGATCACTAAAGAGAGAACACAGGGGTGCAGTTGAGGTTGAATTCCCAGAGTCGTTTTACACACAAGAGCATAGAATAATCTTTTTCTGATAAGAAAAGATGGCAAGTCAGTAGAAAATTTCACTCAGAAATAGTTTCCAGGTTCTTAAATTTTCCTTCTAGATTTTCTTAATTTGCCATTCAAAACATTTTTCATTAAAGTCTTTGAACTTGGGCTCTGAAAACTGAATTCTGCCAAAGTCATTCGTACTTTCCAGACCTGACTGATAGCTCTTTAGAAGTAATCTGTCATATACAGTTTGTCTGAAAAGTGAATCTTGAATATATCTGTGACAACCTTTTTTTTTTACTTTTTAAGGGTCTTTTTTTTTGCCGGAATTCACACTAGAGCTAAACAGCTATGCCCAGTGCTCAAAATCTGAAAGACTGAGGCTACATGCATGCTTGTTAGATGTATTAACACAGTCCAAATAGCTGCAGCCAGATGAGAAAGGATGGCATGCTGATGCCATCTCATTGATACACCATTCAGTATATTAGTCTTAACAAAAAAATACACTATTTTAGTATGAAAATGTGTGAACAAAAGTCTCCCCCGTATTATTTTTTTAAATAAAGAAACGCAAAAGTACGATTAATCTTGCATTTCATGATCTGTAATGCATGATAGGTTTGTGGTGCTATAGCATGTGAATTATAAGTGTGTTAATTTCCCATTCTTGTGCTTTCTATGAGACATTCTATCAGCAAAAAATTGAAAGGACTTGCCTGTCAAAGAAAGCAAACACATTCCTTTTTAATAATAGACAGAAAAGACGATGCTATGCTGTGCTTGATGCATCCCAGGACACTGTTTGCCCTTTTGTCTGCCAGGGTACGCTATTGACTCATATTCAACTTGCCAGACTTTTTTGTCTCTTTTCCTTTTTTTTAATACTCTCAGGGTTTTTTTCGACTGGAGACTGCTTAAAATATTATTTTTTTCCTTTCAGAAGTGGATGTGCTGGATCTATCTTTGTTATAAGACAGGGAAAAGTAGCAAAGGAAAGTACAGTTCAGGTACAACACTGGAGAAATTGCAGCAGAAAAAGGTTGTGAATTTGGCGCATATGCTCAAATGTGAGGGGAACTTTCACCTATCTTCTGAAGCTTTCTCACCCACTACAGAGACACAGTTGTGCTTAGATGTTTATACACAATGGAAGAGCTCTAGCAGAAGATACTGTAAAAAACCCCATCATCCACCCCAGAATATTCTTAAACTCAAGACTGCAAATCAAGCCAGGTAAAAATTCCTGCCTGGAAATTGAGTCATATACATGCTTGCTGACATAGCTTTCAGGAAATCCTTGCACTGTTTGCTTGTTCAATAATCACATTGTAATTAAAGTTGTATGGCCCATTAGAAAAAGCTGTGTGGAGGCACTGTGAGAACGGCCTGTTCTGGAAAAAGAAAGACCTTGGTCATCTGTGGCTATTAGCTTTGGTCTTCGGGGACTGTAAGTTCTAAGCAGCTGGAATGTATAGAACTGAAATTTCATGGGCTTTAGGGGCTCCAGTTACTGAGGGCTACAGCGCCTGGATCATCATGCAATGCTAGTTTCCCTGAGGGCTATAGGATTTGATCTGTCAGAGAAAGTTGCGACTATGAACAAAATATGCTGAATTGTGATTTATTGCTGTCACCCAACATACGCATGATTCTACTTCATAGCAAGGAGCTGTCAGGGGCTTGCACAACCAGCCAGCTAGGATACACCTCATGGTTTGGCTCTCCTAATTCAGTGAATGATGAGTCATTCATAGCTATGATTTATAGCGGATTCCACATCTGCTCTTCTGACATTCATGCTCCTTGCTATCACAAGGGTCAAGCAATATATTCCTGGCAAAGAGGGTCCCTGTGGAGAAGCAGAGACCAGATTCAAACTGAAGACTGAAACTGCTCCATTTTTCCTCTAGGCTACCACACATACTTTTCACTTATCTGGCTGCTCTTGTGCCATATCAGAAGTAGCTCTGGAAACAATATTGCCTGTGAATAGTTCTATAATGCCAGGTATCATAAAGTTGGTAGGGCATGTAATATAAATCTGAATTAATATTGACTACCTGTAACTATTAAATAGATAAACCAGTAACATGAATATGCCCAGGACCCTTCTCTGACTTTGGGCTAACTGGAATACAGTGTGCCAGTTGAGTCCTATTAAACTCTCCTGAACTTCAGAAGAGCCTACTGGAAATATTCTGCAGCTTGCACTGATTCCCAGACTGCCTGCCAATTGTTAGAAAGAGTGTTGTGTGGGACGAAGCTCAGCTAGGCACAATTATAATAAGTTAGCTGTAAGACAACCAAATTTAAGAGCCCAAAAATGTTCCTTGTAACTGTTGCTTGTACCCTGTATATTATAGCTTGCTTGCCTAACATCAGCCAGGGCAGATTTATGGAAGATATGGACATCGTGAACTAGTTGGCAGACAACCCATAAAAGACTGCAGTGAAGTGTTGTCAGTCATCTACAGCTGTTGTAGTAAATGAATAATATCCCTCCCTGTTGATAAATTATTCAACCTAACATGAAAGCAGAGGGGAGAGGAAAAAGAGTAGAAAACAGAGCAACAGATATGCACATACAACCCAGCAGTATCATGAACATAGATGATCATGAAGGAAAAGCTTGCTGTGATTTCTTGTGTCTCCATCACTTGGAAGTCTAACGGAACCAGATTCCTCAAAATGTTGAATATCAGTTCTGGAATTGCATTATGGGGAATCTTGTTTCTTAACACAAATTGTGAGCAGAGAGATAAGAGTTGGTATTGCCAGCTTCTAAATGTCTCTTCTTACCATTGACACTCTGTAATCAGTTATCTTCTGCACTAAATGAGGAGTGACCTCAGTAGAAGTCTCCACAAATGTGAATTTTGCTTCAGTTGGCTCTCCTCCCACATTTGTAGCAAGTTCTTCTATCATTAGTTATTTGTTCTCAGAAATTCAGAGGCTGAGTGGAATAGGAAGCCATTCATCACCATACTGAAGGTCAGTTCCGCCTTCTGTAATATAATTTCTTCATGTACTTCCTCTCTGTATCTGGTCCGTGGTAAACAAGACAACTTGCTCCCATACATCCGTTGGACCACAGCTGGGCAGAGATCAAGTTTTTGCAGCAGCTACTTTATGTTCATCTTGTCAGAATTGGCCACAAATGAAAATTAAATTTGGATTGGCCGTTCCACAGTGCAGATGGCCACCTGGACCAGCAGTATTATGTTATTGCTCTTTTAAAGTAGCATGCTTCTGAGGCGCTGGTCAGCTTTGAAACCTAAAGAAAACCACATGGCAGGGCTGGCATTTCAGACTGCACACAGTTCACAGAGGGAGAGCTGAAATCACTGCATTTTAAGATGCAACGATTGCTTAAAACTGATGTAAGATTAAGAGTAACAAGGTCAGAAAATCACAGTTGCATGCTCTTGCTAATTTAGCAATATAATTTAACGTGTGATAATGAGACTGAACTCACTCAACTCTATCACCAGATATCTGAGCAGTGCAAGCATTAACTCAGTGCTAGTTGTCTTCTTTCTCTGCTAATAACTTCTCTGTTTAGTGAATGCTAACTACTGTTTTCTTATTACACAACATTATATTGTATATTATTGTTTTTTAATCAATTATGACAATTAAACCAAGGGCAGTATGACTAACTGCTATTGCTTCTTGGGTTTAGTATAGGTTGCGAGGGCCCAAAGTGTTTTTCAGTTATCCTATATGTCCTGATAAAAGATATTCCCTCTCCTCACAAGCCTTGCTTCTATCAATCATTGAGACTATCAGAGAATCATTTAAGTTTGAAGGGACCTCTTGAGACAGTCTGGTCCAACATCCTGCTCAGGCAGAGTCATCTAGAGCAGGTTGCCCAGGACCACGTCCAGTCAGGTTTTGAATATCTCCACAGAGGCAGACTTCATGGCTCTTCTGTGACAGTGTTTGGCCACCCTCACTTTAAAAAACCTCCTGTTTTCTTGTGTTCAGATGAAATGTTATGTTTTTTTAATTTGTCTCCATTGTCTCTTGTTCTATCGGTTGACACTACTGAGAAGAGCCTGGCTCCCTCTTCTTCATTCCCTCCCATCAAGTATTTATACACATGGATAGGTTCCCCTCAAGTCTTTTCTTTCCAGACTTTTTTATCTGTACAGATAAAAAAGTAATTAAGGCAGTCTAGAAGTGAAATAAAATAATCTGTTGCCAACTGAAGCTAAACCATTTTCTGGAGGGATTTAGACAGTACTAAGTAGGATATTTTTTATTTGGTTTCGTAGCACTTGCTGTATTGTTTATTTATTTGTTTGTTTATTTATGGGGCTTTCTTACTCTGATTTTTTTCATGTGAATTTCTGTTATTAATTGCACCTGTCATTGTGTCTCTAACCTAAGGAATTATTTTTTTTTCTTACATCTTCACCAGTGCTTTTTTTCCCTGTGGAAAATATCCATGTCCTGTGAGTTGTATGAATATCACCTTTTAGAATGAAGACTTAATGTTTTTCTTGTAGATCTTCAATAATGTGGCTACTGTTAGCAATAACCCTGTCAAAGTAGAAATAAAAAGTTATTTGCAATAGTTTTATTCCTACATGCTAGTAGCATGGCAGTAGCTCATAAATCATTAATGATGAGCTTCTAATTATGTGCCAGCATCACAGTGATATCCAACCTAATACCAAAAAATTTACATATCCATGAATACACCCATATATGTGCATGGAAGAATGCAAAATAGAGGAGAAGACAAATAATACTCTTCCTTTTCTCCAAACTATTATTTGGGTGAATTGCCTCCTTTCCTAATGCTTTTCTTACAGATATGTACCTGTGATATATACTCTCATTTTAAGTAGTTTTCTTTGGAGCTATATTTTAGGCTGTATGTAGCTTCAGCTTGTCCAGAAGAATGTGTGTAGTCTCCAATGTTATGGCCTATGAATACCTCATATAATTAGCGTCCACTCCATTTCTACTTGCTGACAATAATTTTGAGTTTAAAATATAGCTGGCATATGTTTAGTCTAGGGCTTTTATGTAAATTTTCTGTGATGTAACTTGGCATCAGTGTTTTAAAAAAAAAGTGTTCTTTTTCAGTGTATATTTACAGTTGTATGGAGCTGCAAAAGTTTGTTTTGGACAGGGTAGGTACTCCAACAGATTAGCTATAAAGGATGACCTGTAAATGCAAGTGGTAGGGATTGGAGGGAAGAAGACGGGCTTCATTTGTTATGTTTTTACACAACCTCACCTTACAGCCCCTAGAAAGCAGCAGATTGTTGATGTGAACACAACTAGCCTTCTTTCCCAGCCCTGAAGATTGTTGATGTGAACACAACTAGCCTTCTTTCCCAGCCCTGAAAGAATCTAGTTTCTTTTGAGGCACAATTTTATTTTCCAGGATAAAACTTGACTAAAACATAAAAACAAACCATTGCTTATGTTTTCTGAAGATTTCCAACCCTTGAGACTGTGAGGGTTTTTTTCCTCATACCTCTTTAAGAGTTATGCTCTCTTCTTCACCCTGCTCAGTCCTTGGGTCTGATGTGGCAGCTCACCTGCAGATCTCTTTCAAATGAGTCACTTCCTACCTCTAATCATTTCCACCTTTTTCACTGGACCCATTAATTGTAAAATAAATGTTGGGTCCTGACAGCCTGTCTCCTAAAGGGGAGACAGGCCACCTCAGTACAGGCCACAGTCTCTGCTTGGGACTTGGCACTGCTGCAATTCAGACACCAGTGATACTTGTTTTAATTGAAGGTCTCTGTGACTAATTTTGTGTATTTCCACAGAAGCTATTATTCAAGGATCCCTAAACAGTTTTTTTGCAATTAAGAATTATTAAGATTCATACAAAACCCATGCAGTATATAAAGATAAGAAAATTGTTACATTGAGCACTAAGCGATCTCTGTTGTAGAGTGTTATACCTTTTAAAAAATGACTTGCCAAGAAATTCAGAGTGCCTATTCTCTTCCCACCTGCTCCCTACCTATGCCCACAAACTGTAAACCTTTGTCTCCCTCATATATGTATCACAGTGGCATAGATTCCTTCCTGCGCCACTAGCCAGATGCTGTTGGTCAGAGAATAGAGAAGCTCCTCCTGATGGCACACTTTCCTGCCAGCTAAGCTCCTTCCTTGTCACACAGTAAACAGACTCAGCATTTCTCCAGGCGATAGGTCTCTTGAGGTATGAAATGACAGTTCAGTATCTAAGGGAAATTGCACAAGAGATTTGTGGAGTCACACTCACCCAAAGTATGGCAGGGTGAGAATTGCCAGGTTGGTCTGCAGCAGGGGTTTGCCTGGTCCAACTTTCTGTCTTTGACAGAGGGAAGTGCTGGGTGCTTTCAAACAATGTGCCATAAACTTGGTAGTTGTAGGTCAAGGAATAAAAAATCTGATCAAACAAAAAGTCTTTCCAGCCCCTCAATTTTGGACTGTGCTACTTTATGTTCACCCTGTTTAGACTGTCACAGCAGTCTCCACCCTAATAGAGACTTCTCGTTTTCTCTCGGCCTATTCCAGTTTATGCTTGAAATTGCAGACAGAGCCTTGCTCATCCTCTCAGCTGTTTATTTTTCCCGCTTTGTCTGAATGCAGCATGTAGTTCACAGTGGTGTGTCACTGAAGTTGCACCTGTCCTTTGGTCCTGAAGGCTTCTGCTTCTGTCTGGAGGAGGCTGGAACCAGCAAGATGCCAGCTCTTAGCATTAGGTCATGTTCTTCATCGGAACAAAGCGAGGAAAAATATCTGGTAAGAAATTTTTAAATATTTTTCATTACCCATGGTCCTTAAAAGTTCCCAACTTGTCTTTTATTTTTTACTGACAAGACTCCTGACAATATTAAAATTTATTGTAGTAATTGTCACTATACATTGTTACTGCGTAGTCGTATAAGTTAATACAGTTTAAAATATTTTTTAAGTTCACCTTTATTATTAAATCCAAACATTTAACAGAGAAAAACTAATGTGGTAATATGCTCTCCAGGTTACAGAAATAAGTAACTTCCTAGTGAAATTATTGAAACTAGCAACTACAAGCAATCTGTTTTCCTGTGTACATGATGCTGCCAGTGAAGTACAGCAGGTGTTAGGACTGGGATCATGTGATGAGACAGGCTTACCTATGGTTTTGCCCTGCTGATGCTGTTTTCTGCTTATGTAAATTAGAGCTGTTTTTATAAACTACTTTTAATAAACCCACTTTCATTAGAGCAATCTCTTCTATGTTGAGCTAATGTATAACTTTAATGTTTAGAAAACATATTTTGCAAATAACACCAATACAGAAGTTTTTTGAAGAGTTCAGCTAAAAAAAATCCATTCTTTATCCTTCCAACTTGTCCAAATAGCTTTCTCATGCCTATTTCTACTCCAGTGATATCCCTGTGGCTTTCAGTCCTTCATCCTGCTGTGTTTATCACTGGTCTGCTTACACACCAGGGAAACCTTTTAATGTACAGAAATCTCCAGCAATGGGATGTGGCAGCTCAATGCTGCAAGGTCACTTAAAGTGTTTTCTCATCTGATTTCCTATTTCCCCGAGGGAAATTACTTTGCAGGATAACCTTTTTTCTTGGTTCAAAAAGATTAAGAAACTTGTCATATATCAAATTGGGATTTTTTTGACATAGGTGCTAGAAGATGAATAGTGCTCACAAAGTACGAGATACTCCAAACTAGGTGAAGAAATAAGATAACAGTTGCAAGGCATACTGTTAAAGAATGGCATTTCTCGATGTCTGTAACAGCACTTGGAAATCTCTTGTTTAAGGTGCCTGCCCCTAGTGCAGTGTTCATCCTCCCACTGGTCTCACCTGGTTCTTGGCTGGGCCCGTAATTATTTCAAACACAAAGGAGAAACTTCACCCTAGACAAAATATACCTCTCCCAGTGGAGCTCTGCCAATTGACAAGGGAAAAGTTCTTATGTGAAAATTTCCTTATTTTCTTTACTTTTTAAGCTTTTCTTGATTTTTAGATGTATATTTTCTAGAAATGTGAGCCAGCAGCGTCCTCTTACTTTCTCAGGTCATGTCTACGTTTTCCTCTTGTAAGAATATTTTTTGCCTTTGGGAACAACATGATTCTGCTGTGGCCACACATCAAAAAATTGTTCAGCATCTTTAGAAATAGTAACACATGAGATCTCAAAATGGATATAACTTATCTAGAAGAAATGAGGGATACATTTGAATGCCTCTACTATAGGTGTCTTGGTTTGATTTTTGTGCTCCTAGCCTAAAAGTCCTGTTGCTGGAATTCATAAAAATTCAGAAAAGCAAAAAGAAGCTTTTTAAATAATGGAAGATAATTCCACATTTGTATTTTATTAAATATGGACATCGCATATTTTGGAATTAGAAAAATTATAATAAATAAATTTTAAAAACAATCAAAAAGGTTGGAAAGGATCTCTGGAGGTCCTACTAAAAGCAAGGTTAACTTCGAAGTTAGACTGGGCTGCTGAAGGCCTTGTCCAGATGTGTTTTGGAATACTCCAAGGAGAGATATTCCATGTCCTCTCTGGGTTCTTACGTTCCCATATGAAAGTATAGTATACCCACAAGAGTCGTATGGAGAGTGCTTGTATAGATTCATAATGGTCTGCATCATGTATTTTGCGTGTGGTTTTAGAAGTACATACATTTAGTCTAATGGTTCCTTCTGACATTCAGCTCTACAGTTCTATGAATGTTCTATTCTTTACACTTTAAGATGTACCTAAAAATCAATTATATATACATTGTTTTCCACTAGTAAGATAGACAATGAATATTTCATAAAAATCCTGGCTCCCCAGAAGCTAATGACAAAGATCCTGTATGTTATAGTGGGATCAAGGTTCCACTGAGGATATACGTAAAATATGACCTCTTTCTGATTGCTATAAATATGCAAATACCTTTGGCAATATAAAAAATGGATATTTTCCATACCACACTATTTACCTTTATTGCAATATTTGTGCTATTTCCGACACTTCATGTAAAAAATTCCTCAAACACTCCATAAATTTAAGGAATGGTTCTGGTAAATGTCCAGTTGTTGTTGGCTCCCAATGTAAGATGAAACACAGGACATATAATACCTTGCAGTGCTGTCCTAAAAAATAAATCTTTCTATTTATGTCTTGGACATCTCCTGCTTCTGAAAACTTCTTTAAGTCAAGGTATCACAGCTGGAGCATAATTCCAGGCAATGTTTTCTAGGTCAGTGGCAAAAGCAGTATTTCTCAACTTTTAAGGTGGCTTTCAGTAAAATTTCAAGCTGCTTGCACTTGGTTGAGATTTAAATGAAACATAAAGCAGTTAAAGAACATGGAATAGAACTGGAGGGAATGACTGAATATTGTCATAGGTAAAGAAGAAAGCAAGAAGAATTCTGTGTGGAAAGAGGGGAGAGCTAGGAAAACTTGGAGACATCTGATCTAGAAAAAATCATGCAATTTATATGAAAAAGAATGTGATACAATTTGTACCCATTTTTTCTACTCACATCACCTACACTTTAAAACTGACAGTATGGTCCCTGACACATTTGTTGCTTAGGCCAGACAGCATCCTTACAAACAATTTCTGGTCATGTTTCAGAAGTTAGAGTAGGGCAGGACTTATAGAAAATTCAAGTGTTACTGGCCTATTTGGCAGGCTAATATTATGTGTGGAGGGTATGATTTGCATGGCAGTTGGAGTGTTTAGTTCAGTGCAGATCCAGACTCAGAATAACCATCATAGGCACATTTAATTGATTTGAATAAATGTGTCCTTAGAGTACTTTTTCTAATGCATCATACTTTCATGTTCATCTCAGCTCTTGACTTATGGGCAACATAAAGTTTCTGATTACTCTTCAGATTACTTGTTATTTGAACCTTCTCTGCATCTACATCATGACTTCCAGTGTGGTGGCACTTTCGGACCCATTCTTTCTCTCTGCAGACATAAAGCCTCTGCCTCAGTGTGAACCCTAGCTCTTTACTTTTTTAGCAGTCAGAGAAGATGCTAAATCAAATGAAGCACTGTATTCCTAATGTGCCCAGGAGATGCTTATTTACTCCAATGACATCAGTGCATATGGGCTTGAAAAGCTGAGTTCTGGAACAGATATAAAGTATGGGGGGATTACTGTAGTGGTACCTTTTTTTTTTTTTTTTTTTTTTTTTTTTTTTTTGAGTTAGTGAACATCTATCGCAACCAAAAAATGATAATGGATGTTGGAAATTCACACTGCATAGCAGGAGAAGAAGGTGATCTGTTTGACGGATGGAGCCATAGGGGCTATATTTGTATTTATCAGTTTCCCAATTTGTAAAACTAAAAATATTTTAATGGCACAAGTTTGTTTTATAAATACAGTTTTCCTAGCTAGAAATGAAAGATCATGTGTCTCACCTTTGTTGGATTTAATAGCAGTGTGGGGATGCAGAGTTTAATATGGATTAGCTCATGACAGTTGGCAGTGCCAATACCCCATCAGTCCTCCTGTAGTGATTTGCTGAAGTTCCGATTGTTTGCAGTGGAGATGCTCATTCTTGCCACTGCTCAGATGAAGATTATGTTCTCTGTCACATGCATTTATCACCTCTGACTGCATGTAATTCTGCTTCTTTTTTCACTCATTCCAACGCACTCAAAACTTTTGCATTTTTTTCAGGGAGAGGAAGCACTGCTTGGCTGTTTCTGTTACAGCGCATGCCTCAGTGGAGAAGTATTCTCCTAGACAAAGTGTATTATTTTAGCAAGTGTTACACTTTTGGTACTCCAGGAAAACCTCACAAAATAGCATGACTGCAGAGATTTAATTAATTTACCAGCTATAGCAATAGCATCTAGGCCACAGCTTGATATATTTTGGGAGGGTCGTGCAGAAGAACACTTTGATTGTCCCTGCCTAGACATGTATTCTTTGCAAGTGATTTTCAGTGTCTTCAGTCTGGTAATTGATATGTACAACAATTTCACTTACAGATGAAAGAGCAATATTCACAGAATCACAGAATCACAGAATCACAGAATGTTAAGGATTGGAAGGGACCTCAAAAGATCATCTAGTCCAATCCCCCTGCCGGAGCAGGAACACCTAGATCAGATCGCACAGGAACTCATCCAGGCAGGCTTTGAATGTCTCCAGAGAAGGAGACTCCACAACCTCTCTGGGCAGCCTGTTCCAGTGTTCTGTCACCCTCACTGTAAAGAAGTTTTTTCTCATATTCAAATGGAACCACTTCCATAAACATTCTTAGTCATTAGGTTCTCAGGGTCCTCTTTCCATTTTCCAATGTTTAGAGACATTTCTTTACTAATCAGTGAAGATATCTGACGTTATAGGCATTATAGGCAGCTGAAAAGCTTTTGAATGCACAAAAGGCTGTGACCAGAGCTCTAGCACAGAAGCAGCAGAAAAACCAGATTGTCTTACTTTAAAGAAGTGTAAGTCCTAGACAGCAGAAGAGTTACTTCTAATTTGACTTAATACAAATGAACTTGGATTCTGCCTTTTTGAGGAAAATGAATGTTGTAAATGTTCTATGGTTTTTGCTGGTGGCTTTTCAGTCTCCCGGAAAATGGAATCACAGTGTATGGACTTGGTATTTGATTACCATTTATTCACTGGGCTTTGGATGGCAATCACTTAAAATGCGATATTAACAAAAATTCAAAAACACAAGGCAACAACTTAGTCCCTTATTATACAGTTTCTTTGAAATTACTTTCAAAAATGTGCACCCCTGCAGCCTGTCTTTTAATTTGTATATTTTCTTAAGCACTTAATAGTATAGACATCCCAGTGTAAGACTGACACCATGCATGAGTTGAGGGAATGAAAATTTAGTTTGTTTCTATTAATTCGTGCAGGAGCAGCCCATGTCTGGTATGCACAACCTACATTAACCACTTTTTATTTAAACACTGAAAAATAAATACCTTCCCTCTTTATTGCTACAGTTGCTTTAAATTAAAATTATGAAGAAATACAATGTTGGTGTAGTGGTTTTGCCCCTGGCTGGCAGCCAAACCCACAACAACAGATCACTCACCTTTCCCCCTCCCCTCTTCTGTGGAAGGGGGAGAGAATTAAAGGGGTAAAGGGAGAAGAGACTCATGGGTTGGGATAAGAACAATTTAATATCTAAACTACTATGTTGATAATAATAGTAGTAATAACACAAATATATAAATGAGTAATACACAGTGAAACTGTTCACCACCTGACAGCCAAGGCTCATCCTGTTCCTGGCTGGTCCTGGTGCAGGGAGAGTCCTGAAACTGCAATCCTGGAACAGAGATAAGAGCCTGAGTGTCTGAGAGACCGAGACAACCCTGAGAGAGGGGAAACCCAGAGGGAGACAACCTGGAGCGAGAGCACTTCCAGACAGATTCTCATCTATATACTGGGCATGACGTGCATGATATGGAATAGACCACTGGCTAGTTTGAGTCACTTTCCTAACCTCAGGTCAAATCCTAGGGTAGTAACTGGGACTATGCTACCTCACAGCTTCTCCTGCCCCTGCAGACACTGGCACAGCAGAGAAGCTGAAGAGTCCTTGACTGTTCTGGCAGCAACTTTAAACATCAGTATGTTATCAGCCTCCCCAGCACAAATCCCAAACACAGCCTCTCACTAGCTACTATGAAGAAAGTTAACTCTGTCTCAGCTGCAACCAGGACATTAGGTAACACAAAGCTTGTTTTATTTCTCTTAAACAAAAAACTTTATGAACATGCTGATATATTTTGTAAACACAATAATTTTTATCTAGCGAATCAGTGGGAAAGCATAGCCCCAAGGCTCAACTCTGTGGTGTCTCTCTGAAATTATACTGTTAAAGTTATGCAAAAACTGTCATAAAAGTAAGGATAAAAAAACCCTTTCAGCAAGTGCTTGCAACATTTTAGTGCTAATGGACCATATTTACTCAAATGAAAACATTTTTGATAAAAGCTTACAGAGCAAAAGACACCCCATTTTCTTTATACAAATTAAAGATAGAGTATTAAAGGTCATATGTAAAACGTTGCCAAATAGCTCTCTCCATTGATTTTACAGTGTGTTAAGAGGAGAATATCTAGCCTGCATGTGACATGGTGAAAGAGTACTGATTTGGCTGTCTTTGTGAAAGTCTGAAAGACCAATAGAGCAAACTGTTCAGTGAGAAGAGGCAAGCCAAAGACACGAGCAAACCTTCAATGTCCGAGGTGACAAAGGAACAACATCCCTGAAAGCTCATCAATGGAAATGCCAGGTTCCAGCCTCCATTGATTTTCCATCCTGGGTTCTGCCAGCTGTGATGTCAGTGTCAGTCAAATGCTGAGCCTCTAGAAGAAGAGCAGCCTGTGTGCAGGCTGTTCCCAAGGCTGACGGTCTCATCAGGAGGCATATTTGAAAAACTGAAGGAGGAGGCAAAGGCAATGGAAAATTATCATTCTAATTTCTCTTATTAGTGGACAGCAGTGCTCTCAGTCACTAGTGATAAGGAAAGTATTTTTACTACTTGCACAATGTATTCCTGTGGTTCATGAAGGCAAGAGTTGGACCTGAACTGTATAGTGCCTTGGCAACAAGAATTGAGTCATCTTGAGGGGAAAGACAAGGTCAGAACTCAAAAGTTTTTCAAGCTGGTTCCTGTCAACATATCTTCAGTATTACTTGGGTTGAGGTTGGGAAGCTGATTAGTACAAATATCTTGAAAACCTCATTATAAAGACTATTATATTAGTACAATTAAGTTCATTTCATCTCCATTTTTTTATGTGTATGAAAGAAGCCTTTTTCATGTGAGTGCTTATTGAGAAAGAAAACATTTCAGGCATAGTATATACAAGTACTTTTTTCAGGCTCTATTTTGGTAAATCTTGATTTATTATGAAAGGATAAATATTTCATAGTTTTAAGTGTTGTGAGGAGTCTTTTTTCTTATCTCTCTCAACTCATTTTACTGCTAAGAATTGCTTTTGCCATCAACAGGGAAACCTTTAAGGGAGGTTTGAATGGGGGCAGCTGAAGGCATTCTGAAATTCACGTTAAGGCTGAATAGTAGCACTAGTATTTGTGTTGCTAGAGTTCGGTTATACTTATCTTCCATTAAAAGCTTTTAGCTACAAAATTCTACTCTGAGCTCAATATTGCCCAATAAAGTTCAAACACAACAGTTGCTCAGTTTGATTGTAATTCGAAAGAAATCTGTTGTCTTACTTTTGCTTTGCCTCAAAGTAGTTATTAAGTGCAATATAAGATAGCATTTGTCCTGTTTCAAGCTAATCAGAAAATATCAACATGGTTTACTCTTACTAGTATTCTGGTTCAGTATACTGAATTTTCTGTAGAATGTCCTGTCATGACAATGTTTTCTCCAGCTGAGACAATGCTCTTGCATGTTGTTGTCTCCCTAAAGTCCTTTAGCCAGGTTGCATTTTATCTTCAACCCATTTTTAATGAATCTTTGATATGTGAATTGACAAACTACAGGGTTATAGGTATGGTTGCAGAGCAGTAGAATAGTGGAAATAATCATGATACATATTGGTATACATTAATGTAAAATTACAAATGGGGTGGGAGAAGGAACGACTAAATATTTGAAAGAAAATTCACCAAGGGTCAAAGGAACAATCTATTCTGATGAAAATGAGTTTAAAGAGAGAGGGAAAAAAGGAAAGAGAAATTTATAAGTGACTGTTGAAGGGAAAATACGCTGGCAAGCACCTTTATTAGGTTATGCAGTAGTTTTTAGAGATAAACCATTGAAGTTTTCTCATTTCAGATGTATAAAGTTTCAAGTGGTAGAAAACTAAAAATTATACCTTAGGGAAGTTATATACTGGTAGAGAGATGGACAAAATGATCTAAGAAATGTTTTCTTTTTCCAGTTTCAATGATCCTGTGAAAGTATTTCTTTAATATTAGAGTGTCTTTCTGTCTGAAGACATAATAGCAAAACTAACAGTCCCTTTTGTCCTGTGAAAAGTATAGGAGGTGGAAGGGGAGTGGAGAACTGGATAATATAAAAGGAAAAATGGCTAGATTAGTTATTAATATAAAAATAGTGGTTAAGTTTGAATCTGTATATATTATAGTGACAGGCACCACACACAGAAGAGGCATATTGGAATGTTGCATCAAGAAGCAATGCTACTCTTATCCCTGAAGAATAATAATCTCAAAGCTCCTCTGATATTTCTTGACCAAGCACTCTCCTACAGAGCTCCTCCTGCAGAGCTCTTCCTTCACAAGCAGACAGAAAATGCAGCAAAATTATGAACAAAATCCATCATAGGTAAACAGGAGAAAACAAGCTTAGTAAGATGAGTGTCTCTTGCATTTTTTCAATTCCAATTCTTCACAAAATGTAGTGCAGAAAATGACTGGTTGCACATGTTTCCAGAGGGGAGAAATCTGCAAAAAATTAAAAGAGGAGAGTTCAGACCTAGGAAGTTTTTTGCTAGTGTATCTGAAGCAATCCTCATCTAGGTATGTGTTATCCTGTCTGTCAAATATTTTTGAACATCTTTTCATAAACTCCAAAGAAAATAGACTGGCTGTGTTTCAATATTGTCTTCTTCTGTTTCTCCAGAACACAAAAGTCACCAAGTAGACCAGCGCAAGCTGACCGACTGACTCATCATCAACACATTTATGACTGAGGTGATGTTTTGGGTAGTTGGAACATGATGGTTTGAGTCCCAGATGGACGTAGTAGGTAAGAAAACTACTCCAAAATTGACATGTTAATCATTCTCTTCACACAGTGCTCCAATAGAAAGCTCAAACCACAGTATATTTGTAATGAATATCTGTCCAATGTCACATAGAGAGGAATATTCCTGGGATTACCTGCATGCTGCTTATCTTTCACATTCCATTTGAATATAGAGAGAATAATAAATAAACACATTTTTGTTTTGGCAAAACATCATTAAATCAATATCACAAAATACCTTAACCTAGGTGAGTGAGTAATCCAATTTTTGTGTTACAGATAAAGACAGCAAGGAATAAAGGAGTGGTTTAAAAAAATACACATACATCTAAAAATACTGATGTATGTAGGGTTTTAAAAACATTTAGGTGTCTCATTCTACTGAGTGTGCAATTAAAAGTCTGCAATTAAAAAGCTGACTCATACAATTAAAAATCTGACCAAAATAAAGGAGTAAATTAGTGCATCCCATCATACATTTTGAATCAGTGGCAAAAATGAAAAAAGCACACATCAAACTCATTGTCTAATTTTACAGTGAGCCACTGGCTTCTCTGAAATCCAGTATAAGATACTCATTGACTCCTGTTTTGACTATATACTTAAAGGATTTTTAACATTTTCTTCAGCTGATCTGAGTCATGTCATCCAGGTTCTAAATATCAAGCAATCATCTTTCAAAGAAACTAGGTGTCAGTGCTTACTAGGCAACCTGCATAAAGGAGGAGAAGATCTCTGTGGTTCAGTGACACTGATTTGGAAAAGCTTGAGGAATAGCTGGTCTCACCTGATCAGTTTTAGAAGGAGTGTTTGGAAGATCATTGGAAACCAGGAGAGAAGCCAATGAAAAAGAGTAGAAGAGAGAGGTCAAGAATAGCAGTTGCGAATGCTGGGTAAGTGTCAGAAAAGAGAAAGGATAGAGTCTCAGATTGGAACCATTGCCTTTAAAATCGTATTTAATAATAAGTTTAGCTGTTTAAACTTACATTTGGCTTCACCTCGAAACACAAGCTGTTATCTTGATTACAAAAATTTAATGTCTGATGCTACGTTAATTTAAAACACAGAATAATAATTTCTGTATTTTAAAAAATCAGCTGGAAAGCAAAAGAGGGATATCACATTAAAATGAAAAGCAGATTGTAGATATTTCTGTGAACACGTTCTTTATTTGCTGCTCTCACTGACAGCATTTGGGTTTTAGTGAAGTAATTTGTCTTTTGAAAAACATCTACTGCATCGGGATGTTGGTTATAATATCAAAAACTCTCCACCTGATGACTGCTGACGTTGACCCACTCTAGCCACAATGTCAGATTGTCTTCTCTCTGGAAGATTTCCACACACTTGTATTGTTGCAAAAGCAGTGATAAGGGAATTGTTCTAATGCCAAGCCCAGATATTTTTAAAAGTCTGAGTATTTACATTAAAAAAAAATAAAGGGAAGAATATTTAAAAGTACGTGAAATGAAAGTTAAAGCTTTCTCTGATTTTCTGGTCCTTGGGGAAAGCAGAGTGGAATGAATGTAAGTTCCCAAATACATTCATCCTATAAAGTAAGAATGGTGAAGATGGATTAGGTTGTTTTGCTGTTATAGAAAATGAGCTTTCACAGTTCACATCAGGGGGACTGGAGCAGCCTCTTAAAGTGAATGTGCACAGTTGGCCCAGAAGTTGTATGCAGTATAAGGCAGTCCTGTTACCATACTGTACCTTACACACAGCCAGTAGTGGGGACTCATTTTGTTCTGTAGGTGGTCCTTATGCTTTCCTGTTGGGCTGTAGTTTGGTAATAGACACAAGAGATGTGTCTTAAAATTATGGTTGCTCTAAAAAGCCTATTTTCTCAGTCTTTTCGGTACATCTGTGTTCTGCTGGTGGGACATTGTTCAGCTAACTTTGCTCCCAGTTGTACTGTAGAAAGCTAACTTTAGGAAGAAGGCCAAAATTCAGAGTCTGAGAAGATCACAAACTACATGTTGACATGATAAATACCATGAGGCAAGAAATCCTGATGATAGATATTATAAAAAACTAATGTTCATGCTGAGTCATGTCTAAGAATGAAAGGTCTGGTGTTTAATCTTAGTGATCATGAGCAGATACTTAAGAAGATGAAGAAAGGAGCAAGCACACATCATACTTCCCTTTAGCACTTTTCTAACCTTCATCTGTTTCATACCTGGGGATTCCTTGACTTCTATGTGATTTTTTAAAATTAAGGAATACTGAAATTATTTCTTTCCATTAATACAACCAGTCTTTCCTTTGACCCATACAAACTTTAGCACAGTACTACATTCAGTGCAGCCTAAAGCAGAAGAAAAGAATAAGGGAAATGTAGCACATTTCAACCATGTTTTTCCTTTCTACCAGATGTGTTTCTGTCCTCTTCCTGGCTTATCTGTGGGTCATGAAATAAGTAGGTTGCAGAAGTTTTTTTTAGACCAACCTCCTGCTCAATTCTAGATCAGTCCTAATGTATGATGATAGAAATTCAGCCCATAAGCTACCTCCCAGCTGGCACAGAAGACACCTAGCACTGACTAAATACTTCTTGTGTGCTCTTTTCTCTCACCCTCTGTGCTGCAGTAGTTAGACACTTTATCTCACCTTAAATAATGAAAGGAAATGAAGCTGATAAAAAGTGAAGGTTCTAGTAGTATTTTACATTAGCTAGCCTGATACCAAGTGAGAAAACCACAGTAGGTATCCGGTCTTGAATTTTCTTATATCTTTTGAGTACCTATTTTGTATTAGCAAAATGTACACCTTAAAAGATCTGTGATAATTGTGACCTGAAACTGCTGTTTGAATTCCTTTGTATATGTTCCTGTATTTTCTGCAATTCTACTTGTTCAAACTTCGTGCAAATGATGGGTGCCTGCTTTGGAAAACTTGGTCAAGAGTACAATTGCAGTTTCTCAGTATGTTCTTGAACAATAAAGGTTTCATTGAATGTAGATGCTCTGGATCAGAGTTTCATTCTGGTAAATGTCAATATACTGTTATATACCATGTAGGATTATATATGCCATGTATGTATCATCAGCAGAACTAAAAATAAGTTGGAACTCATAATAGCACAAATTCAGGTTGGGCATTGCTTTTTTTTCATATAGTGCCTGGGAAATATTCTTGAAGATATTTTCAGGAGAGAAATAATTATCTTCATAGTGATTTGAAAAAAAAAGAACTGTCAATAAAAAATTAATTCTATATTTATACAGTTAAACACAAAACATGAATGTTCTGATGACAAAGAAACATATGCAGAATTACACACAAAGGTTAACAGAGCTTATGAATCAGATAGTTGAGTTTGTTTTATTTAAGGCAAACACAAACTTTAATGAATAATGGGGGATGACAATGAAAACACAGCTCCTAGCCGAGATGTGCAGACAGATTTATTTGCATTTTCTCAATAGTGCTAAAGTAATTATTATGTAATTACAGTAATTTAAGAGTCTGTCTTCTGGTGATTTCTGTATGTCATTGTATTACTCAAGGTCTTAATTTTAAAAATGTATAAATCCATATGTTAATAGGCTCAGTCCTTCATTCAAACTCCAAGCAGGAGCTCTAGTTACTTCACAGGAAATTATAATGATGATAAAGTAATTTTACTCAGTGGAAAAAAAAAACAAACGAAAAAACAAAAACCATCCTGTGAAGGATAAGAACCTGGAGGAATTCTATGAATAATTTAAAGATCAATTAACACTCCTCTGTTAAGAACTTTTACTAATTCTTCACAGACAGCATGTTTCTTCTTCTGTGCAGACAGCAGTAATTTCTGTATTATTTATGAAAGACAACAAATGATTCTAGCTTTTAAGACATGGATTGATATCATTAATCAGTTGTGGCTGTACAACAGAGTTAAAGACTTGGCTGTTCAGCCCATTTTGTACAGATTAATTTACCCAGAATAATAAGATTTATGAAAAAAATCTTCAAGTGAATATATCTATGCATATGCGTGAATGATATCTTACTAATTGATACATTTCCACCCACGGGATAGAAGAGTGCAAGGCAATATTCTTCCCCCAGGTAATCCCCAAAATTCTATTAAACATGAGAGACTGGAACTGCTTCACCATTAAATTGATGAATTGCTTTTTTGACAGATGCATGAACACAACTTCTGTTTACCTGTTCAGGTTTTATAAGCCTTAGGGAGGGGAAGGAGGAATTTTCCTTGCTCAAACTGGCGTGAACTGACTTGCTCTGTAACTCTTGCAGTACTCTATATGTACTCAGAATATACATACTCTATATGTACTCAGAATAACCCAATGGCACTAAGTAGTTCATTCTCATTCTGATGGTTAAGGAGTCTACATACATCTGTAATCTAGTATCATGCTATTCAATTAGCTACAAAGGGCTGGCCCTAGGAAGTCCTACCACTGAGACAGTCAAGAACAATCCAAATCCAAAGCCGTTTGCAACCCAGACTACATGGCTTAAGTTGAGAGACTTTATTAGACATAGAGGCTGTGTCTACACCTGTTTTTAAGAGCAGCCTCTGGATTTAGTCCCCAAAGATGTTTAACAGAGCCTGTGGACTGCCTGCAGACTGCATGCAAACACTCTGCACGATGCTTGGTGAAGGACCTTGTGTGCTCTCTGGCCATGCCGAGTTTGCTGGCTTGCTGGGTGCGTGTAGCTCAGTGGTCTTGAGGGTAGCCTCAGGTCTTCCTTCAGCAGACCATACACACTTATACAGGGAGCTTGGACAATTATATTTTGAACATTTATCTAAACTTTGAGGACTATAACTCATTGTGCCAACCCATACGGATAGAACTTATTTTGTGGGTGGGATTTACGTTTCTCTTTCTAGTTATAGGGCAGGCATGTTATTAGATGCATAATGATGGGAGGCTGATAATAGAATTAAAAAACTACATACACTAAACTGTTTGAAAGGTGAAGGAGCTGTTATTCAGCAATAAGTTTAAGATCTAAGACTTACAACAATTTTATAGCCCTAAAATACTTACACTGGAGCAGAAATAAGAACAGAGTTTCAGGGACTGATGTAAGTTTTTTCTTTATGTATTTAATAGTTTCAGATATAGAATTACCAAGCAGAAATACAGAAAGGCAGCATGGCAACTGTGCAGTGCTATAGAAAGCTAGTTGCAAGTAGATCTTCCATTAAGGTGCCAAAAAGTATGATTAAAGGTTTCTTATGTCTCGTTTCCCTATTAGATCACGTGTGCTGAATATCATCATGGTAAGGTGGTTCCTTTTGTTCTCAGTGTAAGACATTCAGGTGCATCTGTGACCTGACTGTTCTGGATCAAGCTCTAACAAGTACATGACTCTGCAGTGTCCACCTTTACATCCCTCAATTACTTTTATGAAGCTAACTCCTAACTCCTTTTTCAGTAACAGTTCTTCTAAAAATAGAACAGTTTAAGTAAACAATAGATTTAGATTAAATCCTTGTTTAGGTACAAAATCCCATTTTATTTTCTCATGAGAAGATGAAAAATTACCCCCTTTTGTGTCACCTTTGGGAGACTGTTCATGTAATGTATCCATATTTAAAGTATTTATCAGCATTTTGGAAAAAAGCTTTTACTCCATGACCAAATGAAAAGCATTTAACTTGAAAATCATGCTGTTCATTAGTTCTCATCCTCATTAGCTTTGTCACATCTTCTTACTGCAGGATGTCAGTGGTTTGTCATTTTTCTACCTGGAAAGTCGTAAGCAGAAAAATGTGACATCCCAAATGTCACATTATTTTGTTTCTCAAGAATGGCACAAAAGAGAAATTAAGTAGTTTCTCACATGAATAAAAACCTATAGAACTAGTCTGCAGATATGAAGAGCACCTGCTAATTTATCTAGTAGGCAGGAAGGCTGTGAGCACTGATCAATACAGAATATCTAGTACTTAATTACATTCATGAAATTAAAGTTTAATTTAAATTCTAAAAAGTGCAGTTTTTCCAAAAAATTTTAAGCAATGTGTTCAAGGGGAAATTTCAGATGTTGGCAAAGGTATTTGGAATTTGTGTTCATCTCATGTTCCTGTGGGTTTTTCTTCTTTTGATGTGTGTAAGAAGAAATATGAATTGCAAGTAAATCTTCAGTCATAAAAATAGTTTGTCCCCATAGTTCACCCCAAAGTGAACTTTACGTTGTGTTACAAGGAAAGGTCAACATTCCTTTGCTTGAGAAGATGAATAATTTATTCAAAGCATAAAAGGAAGTCTAACGAAATATAGGTTTGATTTTTTTGCCTATTTCCTAGCTAGAAACGCTCATATTTTACCAAGAATAATAATTGAACTTACTTTTTTACTGTTCACACACAATGTACATTATTCTCTTTCTCGGCTATCTGTTTAGTAGTCTTATCTAATTCTGTAACACTGCCTCTACTTTTAAGAGTGCATGTATCTGAGTCACAAATATGTCCATCTGTAAGTGTGCATGAAAGTTTCAGGACAAAAAAAATCTTCTGTATCTAGACTTAGTTCCTTGTATTTCAGGTGCTGAATATGAATGGCTTAAATATTCAGATATTCAGAGGTTAATGTTTGCTCCATAAGGATTTTTTCTTCTATGCCTCAATGTTGTGTTGACCTTGGCTGGATGCCAGGTGCCCACCAGGGTGCTCTGTCACTCCCCTCCTCAGCAAAACAAGGGGGAGGAGAATAAGTTGGACAAAAACAGGTGGGTCAAGGTAAAGGCACTTTAATGAAGCAAAAATCCAAGGCTGTGCACAGAAGCAGTGGAAGATAAAAGATTTTATTCTCTACTTCCCATCAGCAAGCAATGTCCAGTTACTTCCTGGGAAGCAGGGCTTCAATACGCGTAGCAGTTGCTCTGGGAGACAGATGTCATATTAATGAATGCCCCCACTCCTCTTCCTTTCCCCTAACTTTTACTACTGAGCAAACATCATATGGTATGGAATATCCCTTTGGTCCCCTTGGGTCAGCTGTGCTGGCTCTGCCCCCTCCCAAGATCCTGCCCACCCTGAGCCTACTGGGAGCACGCTGGGGAGACAGCCTTGATGCTGTATGAGTGCTGCTGAACAGTAGCCAAAACACTGGTGTTATCAACACCTTTCTGGCTGCCAATGCAACACACAGCACCATGACAGCTGCTTTGGGTAAAATTAACTCCGTCTCTGCCAGATGCAATCCACTCAGCTGTCATCTGTGAGCTCTGCTTTTTGATTAAGGGATGTAAGATACTGCTGAACATCTTTTCTTCGTTCTTTTCGAACAAAAAGAAGGATGGCATGATAGCAGTAGCCAAACTGAAATGGTCCAAACCTGTTAATTGTATACAGACCAGAGTATCAAGAACTTTAACATCATTCTTAAGAAAACAACTGCATGCTACAAATTTAAAAAATCAAAGTGAATACAAGCTATTTACCTCCAACTGATAATCCAACAATGCAATTATGTCAGATACTGTATGTACAAGCAAAGCCAGCAAGCCAATATAAGGTAACAAATTCTTATGCACATAGGACTCTACCTGCCACTGAACAGCTGAGGCTTTAATTTGTTTCTCACATCTATAAGAAAAATATGCAGTTTCAGAATTCCATGAATAGTGAAGAAGGAAAAAAAATTATTCAAATTTAGTAATGCTCAACATGATAAGCCAGAAAAAAAAGTACTGAAATACCTATTTTTCTTAAAGATATTAGCAGAGATGCTTTCCCTACAAACAAATTGTAATTCAGCAGGGAAAGAAGTGTTCCTAGGCTACACCAACAAGCTCAAGACCTGTGAAAACATTTACCAACCAGGAAGCAACTATGACAGAAGATATTTTTTTCCATAATTTATATAATAATTCCATGCTACTTAGAAATATCTTTCCCTTCTGTTTGTGAAGGATTCCTGCTTATACATGTGGGCAAGAAACATCATTCACTTTATAACTAGAAACTAGATGTGATTAAAAAAGAGGAAATTCTTCCAGTTATCTATTAAAATCCACTTTGAATAAAAATAAGCCTATATAATAAAGCCAAAAGGATGATTATCAAACAGCATTTGCAGTGGTTTGGTCATGAAACAGACAAAAGGAAAACCAGTCTGTAAGTTCTTATTAAAATACAATATTTAGGAAGAGATCCTTTGTTTTCTGTATTTTTAATGCTCAAAAAAGAAGCTATTTTATGCTATCTTTATTCTAATAACTTTAGTTTGAACCTTAAAACTAATACTTTTTAGACAAGGAAATGTCTTTGTAGGAAAATGTTCCTGCTCATTATGACATAAGATATTTTTTAAATAATGTGTATGTCTCTAAGTATTATTACTGGTAGGGCTTAAATCTTATTGCACAATACCTAGTGTTTTAACTTCTTCTGAACTTGTTAAATCCTGAATCTATTTGAGTGAGTTATCAATAAAAAGTCTTAAAACTTTTTTTTTTGTTGTGAAATGTGTTAGTTCAGAAGCTACCAATACTAATGTAAATTAGTTTTTGTGTAATACTGAATTCTCTTTGAGCAAAGATCTGACTTGCATTATGAGGATAGACAATAGAAGAAAGAACAATGTCTGTTTAAAATAAATGTTAACACACTCAAAGATTCAAATCAATGGCATGAACATTTGCGCATTGTATTGATAATTCATATACTGTCTTACTTTTGGAAAAGCAACATTATATTATGCGTCAAAGTATGTATGAACAGTCTTACATCTTTTAGAGATCATCATTGAATTCATTTATTTGTCAGTTTTATTGTTCACAATTGCCTTATATTTCATGTATTTTTACTTTCTGTAGCAGCTTATTACATCCTGGGTCAGTATGCTGCATAAATAAATCCAGTGCAATGACATATCATGGATGTTTTAATCCTACAGTGATAACACTTGCTTTAGACAGGAGCTTAACTATCTCAGAAGAGCTAGCTCTATTTTATTCTTTATTTTTAAATTTATTTAGATCAGTAGTATTGTGTCATGGAGGTCAAAAAGGAAACATGATGTTAATGATTTGCTTTTTTCCTGTAACTCTATTTTGACTTGTGTTCCAGTTTTTGGCTCTGGTGAGACAAGTATTGGAATTTTTTGTCAAAATAGCTCTTGAGAAATTTTATGGCAATTTTGCAAGATACACCTAATCAGTCAGAACTTGGAAGATTTTAGGACTGTAACTTGTACAACTGGGGCTACCAGTGTGACAAAAGAGAAAAATGAGAGAGACTATTGTTACAAAAAAAAATGCCCAAACCAAAAAAAACCCCACCAAAACCAAACAACCAAGAGGATAAAATATTATTTAACATTTCTGGGTACCCTTTAATACACTGTTTCAAATTTTAACTAATAACCATAAAAAGGTAATGAGATGTGATCTAAAAGGAACAGTTTTCCCTGCTATACCTTACACCTGGCTGCAGCTTCTTGTCCCTTCACAAACTCGATTAGCTCCATACCTTTCAGTGCTGATCCTGCACAAGCTGAAAGCACCATGACTTTTTGCATAGACTGTGACAGAAACACCATTAAGTTCTTAGACTGTGATGGGCAGGCGTGCCTTGAATTTAATTAGTTCTGGAAAACTTAACAGCCACCTCATGGCTGCTTAAGGAACAGCATCATCCATTTCTTTGCTGAAAGATACTGGTGCTGACAAAAATCCTTGAGGTGGTTTTAAATCAGGCATATCAGGCTTCCATTAAGTATGTATACTATTTCCTGAAAATAAAATAAGACCACTGAGCTAGTAAACATGAAATATTGAGGGACTTCCTCTGACAGGAGAGCTCAAGGACAGTCAGAAAGCACAGCAATCTGCTTTGTCTGAAACTCACTGAACAGAATAATGGAATCATCAAAACTTTCTCCCTGGCTAAGAATCACACGATGCTGTCAGGAAAAGCCCCAGGAACAGAAGCATGGGCAATAAATTATGAAAACATGGTTTTGATTAGAATGAAGGAGCAAAATATCCTCCAAGTTACACAGTGTCAGAGTCAGATCGTGAAATAGATGGCCCTTTAGTCTGACCCATAATGGTGGCTTCTGCATTCTCGTAAAGGAAAAAAAGTGGAATTTTGTAGAAAGAAAATTCAGGAACATGTTTATGGACCTGTTGCTAGTCAGAGGAGTGCCCTGGAAGTTTACTTCCACAAATGTGTGCCCTTTTGCCCGTTGCCTTCCACAAAAAACAGCTGATGCTTTTTATGCAACAGGAGATTCCTTGTCAATTCTATATGCTTCCCACAGAGGTGGAATGCCACTTTCCTGCCCAGAAAGCAGGAAACCCTGTCCTCTCAGTGGTGCGATACTAGAAGACCTGAGCATTGGTAGACACACACTTCCTTATGCTGTCTCCCTATCCAGGAACATAATATTTCACCCCAAACAGTCTTACTGACATTGTTACCCTCTAAATAATGGTACTCTCTGTGATTGCCTGTTTTGCCTAGATTTTCCTGGGCTGTATTCACGTATTTGTGAAGTGGTGGTTGTCTTTTTTGGGAGAATAAAATGAGAAATAAACAAGATTTCTGTGTATTGCCTTCAACCTCAATGTAAGCAGTGGCAGACTGCTTTCCAAGGACGCTGCGACAGTGAGCAATTTAAATAATAAGAATGCTCCATACAGGTTGTCTGGCTTTGAATTGCCAAATTAAATTTCATTTAATTTGTTTAATTACATAACCACTTTAGGAACATCTCTTAATTTGAACCTTTCCTGCATATTACCACTTTCTGAATTTTCTTGATAGAAACTTTAGTTGAAGTGAGACACTTGTGCTGCCTGAAACAATAAGAAGCTCAGAGAAAATGTCTCTGTTTAAAAGTTATTTTCATTGTATACTTCTTGAAATGGAACAATTTCCTTTTCCTATTAAACTTTTCTAAATTTAGCAGACATTTTTCTTCATGCGAGGTGAGTTTTCCTACTCAGAATGTCTGATTTTCAGAGCACAGACCTTAGGTTAATGGAAAATCGCATGAACAACAGTGTATTTCTTTATATCAATAAATTGCCCATTAAATGTTCTATTTTTGATGGAAAAGCAATTGATTGATGTTTCCCTGTGCAGTTTAGGATGGCACACACTTCTGACACATTTTCACCTTCACAATGGAGGAAAATGTCGTCTACTAATATGTCAGGGATGCAGCCCTCTGTTGTTAGTTCATTTTATGTTCAGGCAACATCTTAGACTAATTTTGTCATAAAATTGTCTTTAGTATATATGAGGTCTAAACATCCCTTCCTGAAAGAGATAAAAATGTAATTAAAGTCTTATATGATTCACTATCAGAAATGGAGCATTAAACTAAACAGCTATTAGATTTAAGTGTGGTGTTGCCAAGTCTAGTGTAAATCTCATGATTTAACAACCTCAAAACTAAAGCTGTCTTTCTTTTAATTTTACTTTATACAAAGAACTAAACATTAATTTCTTCTTGTTTATCTTCAATGTTCATATCTTTATTGGTCTCTGGATTCACATTTTTAACATTTGGCTGTAATTGGGAAGGTTTTTTTAAATGACAACTGAGTTTCGCTTGCCATAGCATGACTCCAGAGCTGTGATTTTAGAAATATTATAAATCCCATTATCACAAATTGTATGAGTTAGTATCTGCTGTAACAATTGCCATTTACTAGTCCAGATCTAGCAAAACTTACTCATGATAAAAGTTATTATGCTACAATTCTAATGAAATATTTTATTATGTTATTCCTCTTACAATTCTTCTGTGAATTTCTGGAACATTTATTTATAATTCTAGCCAAGATTATGATCACTGGTATGATAGCAATTCTTGATGGCTTCCCATATGGATGAGGGGAAAAAAAAAGTAATTCAGGGAAAAGGTAGAAAACTTCTGATGAAAAAAAAAAAAAAATCATCTGGAAGGGCTAAAAAATCTGGAATCAATGGAAAAAAAGAATGAAGTGTTTTGATATTTTTTCTCAGTTTAGGCAAAAATACTTGAGAGGATGAAACATTTCTTATCTGTTTCAAAAGTTGTGAATGCATCACAGTAATACAGACAAAAATCTGATGTTAAGATGCTTAAATGTAGTTGTCTAAATACAAATCTTTACATGGGAGCTTGGTTTTCAATACCTCGCTGCAGCTGATGGAGATCTAGGGCTTAGTTCAGTTGCCCACTGATTACCACTCGAGGTCCCTGTGGGACCCCCATCTGCCTTGCAGCTTTTGCTGGAGTGCATAGCTCCTGTGTCATCTCTCGACAGCCCCATAACAATAGTTCACATACCATAAGGCATTTAAAATGACATCAGATCCTTATATTTTGACACTTGAGCACCATATCTGTAGCATCACAACTGAGAGGATGACGGGAAAGAACCTGGTACCAGATGCTTGATGAACTTTTCTTTTTTCTGCTTCTTCCTTTTCAGTAACATTTCTCTGGCTTCTCATGCAGTTCAAAAATCTAGTGACATACAGTGTCACAGAATACATACCTGGCAAACATAGCTAATTGTGACATGTTAGTAATTTTCACCACTGTTTTCATTTTCCAACACCACTTGATCAACTGAATGCATAAACATGCTTTTCAAGCAGACAAGTGAGTTTTGATGTGTAGACATAGGTCATGCAATATACATGTGGTCCTGATGAAGAGAATTTATGAATAATTTCTTGCTGATATTAACTATCAACACACTTCTGGAGCAGGGAATTAACTCTAAAATTATGAAAAATAAACAATAATAAATGTTTTTTATGCCAGTTATTAATTGTAGTTTATTAGAAACTATCAAAATTTGCATCAAATTCTTTAGTGTTCATCTCACTGTGTGTGAGAAACACGCTCTTCAGCATTTGCTTTGCTTTCTTCGACACTATTCACCTCTTACTAAATGTGGAAAAGTTTTCCATCTGGTTTTAAATGGACACACATATACTCTACACACAGGGTAAGAGAGAATGACAAAGCTGCAGTGAAAAGACTGAATGGAAGACAGTTGTCATCAAGCTGAATCAGAGTAAGGAGACCAAGATGTGGTGCTGATGTAGGTGGCTCTGTAGGAAGGTCTGTAATGGCTGAAACATACAATTCCTATTAACTGTTATCCCAGAAATAGTATGTTCACATGAGCAGTATTCACGTTGGTGGGTATTCATCAGTGGGTCTGTTTCCTTTTCACAGGAATTATGTCTTGGTTTAGAGAATTAAATTTGCAGTTTTAATGAATAAAGGGTCTTGTTTCCATTACATAATCATCCTAGATCTCGATTCTGAAAAGATGTTTGTACCTTTATGCAAAGATCAAGCCAATAAACAGATTAAAGTATAACTCCTTCCAACGAGCTCTTAGTTGATTTGCGATTAGCATGTGTCACATTTCAGTAATGTCAGTCTGAACTTTTTAAATCTAATTAGAAGATAATTAAATATGACTTTTTTTTAATATAGTGTGTCATGTTTCTTGAAATGAGGCACAATTGACACTGAGAATGACAATGAAAAAACAGCTGGTATTAAAATAGCAAATTAAACAATATAAAATATATCAGTCACAATAAAAATAAAATAGTGCTGTAAATTATATAATGCAAATACAATATTTTAACTAATGTATCATGCTCTAATATAATATGGCATGCCAGTAGTGGCAGTGCCTAATATGAAACGACGTGATGCCTAATGCAGAAGAAAACAAGGTTTGAAATGTTGGAATTTCCTGTGCACCAGAAAATTTGACTGTTGTCTGGCTCTAAAGACAGAAGAATGGTAGGGATAGGAAGAAAAACTGAAAAAATGAAGAAGAAGGTCTGAAAGAAAAGACAAGATAGGGTGGTTCATACTATGGGATTAGTGAGATCAGTCCCTACCAGAGTTGCATATCCCTAGTAAAATCTTTCTGTGTTTATTTCCCCAGTACACTGAGCACACACAGAACATGCCAGAACCAGCCTGGTGCTATAACATGCAGGAGCAAGGAGCATGCACTCACTCAGAAACAGGTTGTGCCTTCACAGTGCAAATGCCCTGGGCAGCCCCTGTGGCTAAAAAACGTTAGAGCCTACCCTGAGACAAATTCTTCTGTGCTCATCGTCATGAGCTGCTGAGAGCTCAGATTAGGGGCCATGTTTGCTACAGACCTGAGTAAATGTGACCAAATAAAGAAAAGAGATTTTCTAATTTCTGTCAGAGAACTATCTTTCCCAGTATGGCAGAAAAATAGAGAAAACATGTTTAATTTAACACTTAAGAGTAGCAAGATAAATTTGGATAATCAGTTTGTAAAATAGTTCTAGAGATGTGCGTATTAATGATATCCTCTATACCTGGGATGCAGATGATCTCTTGGTCAGCTCTCAGTCTTTGGGATGGTCAGGCTTTTGTCTCTTTTCCAGGATTGTGGTTTCAGATCTCTTTCTGCTACGTGATTGTTACCTGGGAATGGGCTGAAACTTGGTCATCAGGTGGTGAGCAGTATCACTGTGTATCATTCATTTGTTTATTATAATTTTTATATATTACTATTATTACCATTATTATTATTTTCAGTTTTGTTGTACTTTATTTACTACATTGTTTTTATCTCAACCCACGAGTCTCTTTTCCCTTTACCCTTTTAATTCTCTCCTACAATCCTGGGATATGGGGGTGGGGGGGTGAAGAGGGTGAGTGAGCAGCTGTGTGGGGTTTGATTGCCAGACAGGTTTCAAAGCACAACACTAGCTTAAGGGAACTTCCAACTTAAAGGGGATATGCTGTTTGACAAAGTACTCTGAAAGATGAAAAGAGGGATCAGGGGACATCTATGATTTTTGTGGCTTTATTCATTTGAGTATTTCCTTATTCTCTATGGTGTTTTTCTGGAAATAAAAAATCCAAAGTCTAGACTGCTAATAATCTCAATTTAAAAATATGGAATTCATAATCACTGTCTAAATTGCCAGTTATGTTTGGTACAGAATTTGTTTCAAACTTCTTGCATTAAGTGGAGATTGCCTGCCTGTTCTACACTATGTAACCCAAGGACTTTCATGTTCAGTATAGGATAGCAAAATTAAAATTGATTCTTTTTGTTTGTTTGTTTTAGTTCAGTGAGTATTTCTTCTAGCATCTTCAATTCTAAGCTGCCCAATATCACCCCATAATTCAAGAACAGAAAGTGGGGCACTTTGCTGTGGTGGATCAGGAACATTTTGAGTAATATTACATTTTCCAACAGAAATCGGCTTGCTGCCTTTTTTGAATTTTGAAGATGCTAGGGAGACTTTTGGGAATTATAAAGATATTTTGTATTAGGCTGAATTTTAGAGATCTCCTAGATCCATCAGGATGAAGCTGATATTTTGTGTCTCAAATTAATAAGAAAATTATCGCTTACAGCTGGTATGTGTGCATTCATATGTCTCTTTGGGTTATGGATAAACAAATCTTCAAAAATGCAACTTTAAAAAAATTCCAGCTGTTTAACAAAGTAATTCACAGCTTGATCAATGTAAAGGAAAAGACAGAAGGCAACAGCTTCTGGATGTCAAGGATTTTATTTTCTCTCTGAGCAAAAGTATCTGTTTGCACCCCATGACAACAAGAACTCTAAGCACAAATTCAGTTTCGGGTAAACAGCTGATGTTCACTTGAAGACAATGAACTTATATAAAGATTGAATTCCACCCAATGGTATCTACTTTAATGTTGTTTTCTTTTTTGAACTTAATTGAAAACCATCTGATTAAGGTCTTAATTGTGGTTGTCAACTTCAAACTATGAAGTAAGAGCATTCTTACATATGTTGCTTTTTAAATTGCAGCCCCAGCCCAAAACAGTGCTAAGATTAAAATAACTGGTTTTATTCACAAAATTATAGATTATGACTAGGATCCCAGTAGAAATATTTTAACAATACTTTTATATTAGTTCTATAACCTATTAAGCCCTTAATTTGTAAAGCAGTGCTTGTTCATAGATGATTAGGCTTTGCAGATTTTTGTTATAGCATCAGGATCAAAGTGATTAATAATAATAATGATAATAATAATAGTAGTAGTAATAATAATAATAATACAACACCAACAACAATGTAAGAAATAATATAAAGACTACTTTGTCATTTTAGGTGGTATACATTTGTCATGCAGTGAAGCTTGCTTACATAGTGTCCCATTAAATAATTCTAATTTACTAGTGTTCATTGTAACTAGTTTGGCTGAAAGAGGCAGAAAACGTCTGACTCAGAGAATAGAAACTTATATATATGGTTGACATTATTTAATACCCTATTTTCTGCACAGGGTTTCAATTACTGGAAGATATGGGCAGTATTACAAATTATGGTGCCCGTAGAGTATAATTCAGAGAAAGATAATTCCCTGCTTTTGTATTTCATCCAATTGATCCTCTATAATTTTTTTGCAAGCAGGTGAAGATTTATAAAACATTCAGGTTTCAGAATCATTATTACTTGTCTCTGCATAGCATTTGATTAAACAAGTCTTTGCATAGTTATCATTAAAATGAATTTATGCTTTAATTATTTTTTTCTGATTTGGTTACAGTTATAATTCAAATTGTATGTGAATTTTCTTTGGCTTTCTTAAGAATCCATTATAATCTCAGTTTGATTTAAAAAAAGTAATCATTTGAATCTTGTAACTGGCACTCTCCAGTCAAAAATTCTTTGAAAAGAAGGAATTGACGACTGTTCCTTTTGCTTCCTAAATTTTATTTGTAATTGGAATTGTCTGAAGAGTTTCTTTCTCAAAAAAAAAAAAAAGTTAAAACAGTATATTAAATTAGAAATTATTTGGAGCAGAGGAATTTCAGGTTATATGTTCAATAAATAGCGCATATATTCCAAGCAATGTATAGCATTGTTTATTTTGACTCATATTTCCTCAGATTATTTCAGCTGTTAATCTCATACATGCAGGAAATTATTCTGCTTCTTGGGGTTCTGTTACTCTTACTCTGTGTATTTTTTTAATCAACATCTAGTTCCATGTTCAAAGTGATAACTGTTTTTATTGCCTGAATGTAGAGATTTTAAAAATCTGTGTTTACTGGACATTTAGATCTGTATCGCTGAAGTTTTCTTACCTGCTTTTCCTACATCTCTTCCAAATAGCTTTCATTGTGACAGAATTTCAGAAATTTTGGAGGTGATTCCTTAGTGCACAATAGAACTTTGTGAAAATAATTCCCTTTAAGTTTTTATAGGTTTTACTCCCAGTAGTAGTAAGTTGTAGTGCAGTGCCATAACTATTAATGGCAACCTTTTTATTGACAGCTTCTAGAGTTGAGTCACTCATGGTGGATACCTTTATGCTGTTTCAACTTTCTGCAGAGATCTACTTGTTTATTTTCTTCTAATATAGCTCTGTAGTGTCAATATTACTCTGTAGAAATAAACTCTGTAGAAATAAAACACATTCGTTATAAATCATTCTATGTCATACACATCTGTCTTCACATTTTTATACTTAATACTCTACTAGATTGTGATGGGTTTACCCTTGGCTAGGTGCCAACCCTCCACAACCCATTTGCTTACCCTCCTTCCTCCCAAGGATGGGGGAGAGAATTAAAGGTGTAAGGAAAAAAGGACTTGGGGGTTGAGATAAGAACAATTTAATAACTAAACTACAATAATATTGAAAATAATACTATATACAAATATACAAATGAGTGATACATGGTGATACTCTCACCATCCAATGACCAAGGCTCAGCCTGTTCCTGGCTGATGATCCCAGAGCGGGGAGAGTCCCGTAACTGCACTCAGAGAATAGAGATAACACTCCGAGCATCCCAGATGGAGAGCTGACTGAGGGAGGGGAAGAAGGGCTTGGGAGAGGACCAACTGGAGTGAGATGACCCAGAGGAAAAAAGATCCAGAACGAAAAGGGCTGATCTTCTGAGGGCATGACCTATATATTGTGCATGACATGTATGTTATGGAATAGATCATTGGCCACTTTGAGTCTCAATCCCAAACCTAAGATCAAATCCTGGGCTAGTAACTGGGGCTGTGCTCCGTCACAGCTTCTCCTGTCTGTGGACAGCAGAGAAACTGAAAGACCTTGGCAGCAGTGTGAACATCATTGTTATCTGTTTTCTTCTGAGTACAAATCCAAAACACAGCCTCTTGCTGACTGTTATGAAGAAAGTTAACTCTGTCTCAGCTTAACCCAGGACATAGATATAAATCCAGTTTAAAAAAGCTGGTGTATGATTTTGTGAGTTATAAATCAGTTTAAGAGCATTCTTTTTTTAAGATTTAAGAAGTTTAACAGAAATTCAGACAAGATCTGTTAAATTGGTGTGTTTTCAATTAGAGCATTATACGAGGGGGAAAAAAAGGCTTTAAAAATAGGTTTGTAAAAATAGAAGTACTGTATGCTTAACATGTAAATTTTTACCTTCATAAACATTTTTGGCAAGGAATCTTCGTCAACTTGCTATGATGTTTCTCTCTCTAAAAAGGAGTGATCAATCTCGGGGGACAATTGTACACTGAAGTTGTGTCGCTGATATGGTCCACGGAGACTTCAAGTGAAGGAGAGGCAGAAACTTTCAGTAGCTGCAAGTTCATGCAGAATGACTAGAGTCTCCTTAAGTTTCTTAAACTCCATGAAGAAAGTCAGCTTATTCTACATATCAAAAAAGCATTTAAACAGGCCTAAGAGAGCGTTGCATAATGAGGTATCCAATAGGAAATTACAGATAGAAGGATTTGGGTGGAATTTGATTGTCAGAATATGCCAAAAAAGAAAGGTAGTGATTGACCTACTGGAAAAAACAAGCTAAAATATATTTACTTTCTTTCCAATGCCAGTCAGTCAAGGAGGCATGTAGCTCTAAGTATTTTCCCCTTACTAATTTTTACTACCATTAACTGGTTTTAGCTATTAAAATAGTTTTGTATGAGGAGGTATTACTTTCACAGAAAAGAAAACTACTATATTCAATAAAAGTCTACCGTTTCAAATTTAAGTATGGATTATGTTATATGTAGACCATAGCAGTATTACTTCTCTCAACCATATTAAAAATAGTCTGAACAAACAACACTTTAAGCCCTTTGATTCAGGTATCCTTTATTCTGATTTCCTCAGGAAAGTACAGTATCTGCTCATGCTGTGTTTGAGACCACACACCTGTTTGCATACATTTCTCTGCCTACTGCATTTTTTTAGGGTTTGAGAGACTGATTCATGTTAGAGATAAAGCTATCCTCCAATCTCTGTGAAAATTTGTGATTTTTAAGCTAAGTTATACATATGTTTTTAAGTGACTCGCAATAAGATATTCCTAAAAGAGGAAAATTTGCTTCAGTCTCTGGTCATTTGAATTAATCATTGTCTTTTCATCTTTCTGTACATTTCAGCATTTCTGTTGTGGATATTTTTCCCCAAAGTCTTATAATATTCCTTTTGGTCCAGATAATGACTTTAGGATCCTTGGGATAAGTTTAAACAATTTAAAAAATTGGATGCTTTTGTAAGACCTGAATGATATCTCTTTGTGTCCTTTTGGAAGTCCAGTCAGGTATTTCTTTTCTCTTTATTTACCTGTTTTATTGTGGTGTAAGAAAAAAAAAAAAGAGAGAGAAAAAAAAATTATCTGCATACCTCAAATTTTTTTCTAGAGCATGGCTTGTACCTTTGCATTTTGCAGCATTAAAATGGAAGAGTCATAGTATCCTTCATCATTGCTTCAGGTGATAGCAAATCTGTATTCTGATACCTAGCAATTGGTAATTAGTAGTAATTATGTTCATTAGAGTGATGTATGTGTAGATGGCATGTGAAGCTGACAGGAAAAGGGAAGAAAAATGCAATGACTTTTAGACTATGCCTGTGAAAATTGGTTTGGGGTGTAAACATGATAGAAAGTGAGAGAGGGAATACTTTAGCAAAAGAAGAATACACAAAATAAGATACTCAGAGACAATGTAAGAGTGTCTACCGGAAGAGCAAATGGGGAAAAGGGAAAGGAAGGAGGCAACACAAACTCATAATCAGAAACATTGAAACTGGAGTGGGACATGAATTCAGGTACAAAAAAAGGAAAAGATGAAAGAAAGAGGAAGAAAATATTGTTTTACCTTAATTCCTCCATATAGATGGTCCTCAGTTAGGACTCCCTACACCCAGCACCCCAAGTCACAGCACCCTATGCCCATGCTTCAATGGATGCTGAGGACCCAGTACTCCTTGTCTTCTACAGGCAGCAGTCTCAACGCAAAAGTCAGCTACAAGTCCTCTCATCTGCATTCATTTGCCACTTCAGCCTGCTTCCTTGTCTATCCTCCAGTATTCACGTGGACACAAAGACCACCAGCCCTTTGATGATCTGCACAGTCTGTGTGACCTGTGGGGGATCTGCTCTGTCTCAAAGCAGCTGTTGTCTCCATTGCAGGTGGAAGACTCTTCTTGATACTTTTGTTTCAAATTGCCTAAACAGGGAGAATTATTGTCAGTCGTCGCCCCTAAGAAGCTGGAGGTGGTTGGACTGAAGATCTCTGGAAAATATCTCTGGGTGATATGACACACATTCACCTTCAGGAATGGTGGTCTTTTGTGTTGTGTTCCTGATTCCTTTTCTTATTCCTTAAAAGGTACTACCTTTTTCACAACTGTTTTCATAACTGTTACAGAGAACAGGAATACCAAAGGAAGATCATTTCCCTTTTTTTCGT
Source organism: Pterocles orientalis (assembly GCA_011057875.1). Classification (NCBI taxonomy): domain Eukaryota; kingdom Metazoa; phylum Chordata; class Aves; order Pterocliformes; family Pteroclidae; genus Pterocles; species Pterocles orientalis. The sequence continues at coordinate 451,707 of WKFP01015475.1, forward strand.
TGTAAAATACTTTCCTGTTTAGAAATACCACCAGCTGTGTTGAGAACAGGAGGTGTGTCTTTGCTTATCAGCTTACCACAGAGGATTACTTATAGACTTATATATCCTTCTCTGAACTTGGGGGCCCATCTCAGATATAAAGATGTTCTTTTAGGGTCTACTCCTCAAGTTTCACAGACATTTCTCCCTCAAATTGTAGATAATAATGCTGAAGCAGGACATGAAGAAATACTCACCAGAATGTCTCCAGTACAGACAAGTGCACATCGACAAACATAGTAAACTTATTTGTTTATTTTTTAGTTTATAAATTGTTTATTTTTTAATTTATAAAAGCCAGAATTAAATTAAAAAAATGTCAGGGTTATCAAGAATAATGAATACTGAGTTGATATATAGTAATATAAAATTCAGAAAGACAATGATTAAATAGTCTCCACTTATCACAAACGAGCTGACCTTAGCCATTCTAACAAATAAAATTTATGGTTTTCAGTAACTCACAGAAGTCACCTACAGTGCCTTAGACAACATATATCTTTTATACCTATAAAGAAGGTTAGTGTGATAAGCAAATGACCTTCTTTCATCATCATGATGAGTACAGAGCAGTGAGATAGTGCAGACATGCTCTTAATCAACTCCTTGATGCTTTTGACACATTTCAATTTGTGCTCAGTGAGTCTGACAGTTGAAATCTAGTAAAGTGTTTCCCAAAGTCATGTGTATTGCTGCTTTTTCATAAAATAGATTTTTGTATTTGGTGCTTGTATGACTGTGGGAGAAATTCCACCGTGGATTTTAAGAGTCCTTTGGTGGTATGTGTAAAAAGTAGGAAGGAGAAAAAGTTTGAATGATTTACCGTCAGAAATAGCAGAGAAGGCTCCATTTTATTAGTTCCAGGAAGACTATGGCATTTGTAGCTTTTATTCACAAGAAAAAAAATGCATTTTTTCTGTGACACCCATTTTTCTAGCATCCAAATCTTTTGTATGTGAAATAAATACATTAGTGATGTCCAGTAAAGTCCATTAATGGCCTATATTATTTGCCTCTTTTTCAGAACAAGCATCTGAATGAATATAAACTAAGTATTTTCAAGGCTTTTTTCAGGCTAGTTCATGATTATGAATTCTCTTTCAATCTCATCTGTCTCAGAGAGGCATGGTTCGACTGTCAGTGAGTTGGTGGCCATCCTTGGTTGGATGGAAGTCTTTTGAAGGCAGCGAGCCTTTGGATGCATCCAAATACTTCAGTGTACAATTTGGTAGCCAGAGCCTCTTGACTGAGAATTTTTTGTCCCCAGCATCTCTGGGTTTCTGTTGTTCCAAAATAAATAAGGCAGAATTTATCAGGTTGTAAGATCATCAAAAAGAGCAAAAATTGACCTTGAGATATTATCTGCACCAATCCTGTACCTAAGGATCAGCTGATACACATTTGTTTAACCTGCTTTTAAAAGCTGCTCAGTTATATGGATGTTGACATTTCCTCATGTCAGCAATTCCTTAACTCCATTTATTTCTTAATTCCGTTTATTTCCTTTTGGACTGAGAGACTCTACTTTTGTCTTGGTAATATAACTCAGAATCTCCGAAAGACAGCATGCTACCTTCCCATAGTGACTACTGAGTTTCAAGCAGTTACTGATATGAACAATAAGAAATGTTCAATTTATCATCATATAATTAAATTTAATCATACTGTGGACTCTTCCAAAAAGGATGAGGCCCCTTCTGGCTTCATCAAGTGAAAATTAGTAAACCTGTTCTGCCTACGTTTTTGATAAAAAAACTTATCTAGGTTTACTGAAGGTAGCAGGCTTCATCTGGATACATCCTCTCAGTCTGAGGGTGGAACACTGATAATTAATATCTGAGTATACTTTACAAATGGTATTGCATTTAACTAAGTAATTTCTTTCATGTTTCCCTAGCACACTTCTGAGAATATGAGACATTATCAAAAGCTTTGCTGAAGACAAGATATGACATCTTCTCCCTCTCTTCTACCTGCAAGACCCCTCACCCTGTCACTGAAAGAAGTTACATTGATTTGAAAGGATTTGGCTTTGACAAATAAGTGGCTATTCCTCAGTCATTCTTCAGTCTTGGTGTTTACAACTAGTTTGATTTTTTTATTCTGAGTTTTTTTGAAGGATATAAGATCTAAATTGACATATCTACTGTTTTTCTTTCTCTTCTTTCCTCTTGGAAAGGCAGGTGGTATGAGAGATATTCAAACTGCATCTCATGTAATTTTAGACATGTAATTTAGATGCCAGAATTAGCTTCAAATATAATCAAAAACCCACAAAAAAAACCACAAAGCAAAACAGAGCAGAGTAATGCTTAAGGAAGTCTAAGATTAGTCTCCATATCTGTGTGGGAAGTTATGTCTCTCTCCTGTGCCTACATATGGCAATTGGGAAACTAATTATCCAATTTAGACATCCCAATTGTCTAATATGTATTGATATGCTTCTGTATTTGCTGTTTGACAGTCTTCAAAGACCTTACCTGTCCTTGACTTCTCTAAGGTAGTTGTGGTTATCTTGGAGATCTCTTTGCCAGTTCTTTAAGGATACTAGGCAAGATAAAGTTCCTGTGTTCAAAATTTGTTTTAAAATAATCTGTTAAGCTATATTATTCCCCTGTGGTGGCCTGTTGCTTGTGTTGGTTATGTTTGCTTTCTAATTGCAGTTCAACTTCTTGGTGAGACATCACAAAACACTTCTAGTTTTTTGTCGTATTTGTTGAATGACAAGTTCATACCTCCCTTGGTCTTCCCCTTACCACTAATATGTATTTTTTGTACCAGATGTTTGCATATACCGTACCAGGCAATTTCTTTGGACTTTTTGAATTTGTTACCCAGTTCTGTTTTTTTTCTATATTTTTATAAGCATTTTAAGTCAGTTTCCACTTTCAGTAAGCTTATTCTCATATGTAATGTCAAAGCAAGACCTATCTGGTTGTGGTGGTCGTTTACTATTTTTCCTATTCGTTACCTTCCATAATTGAGAAATACTGTTTTCTCTTGCTCTTTGAGGGATCCAGATATCCCAAACCTCATTCTCCGTTAAAAGGAAGCAAACATCACTGGAGACATATTTGTTTAATTTATACCTACTGTGATGTGACATATGGACTGTTAATTCCTTTAACAAGCAAGAACTTTAAGTAATGTGAAGGGTTATATTAGAATTACGTTTCTTCTTCGGTCCTGCATTTTCTACATCTTCATGCAAATTTTCAGTTGTTGAGTATCCTCTTGGTACCTCATGGTAGATGAAGGAACAGTTGAAGTGACTCAGCCCCTCTCAAGAGATATTTTTCTACTTAGAAAATGGCATCCTCTAACTATGAATTCCCCATAGCCACTATTGTCTCTGGTTTTACATACCTCTAATCTCATAGCTGCTACTTAAATAATTAAATAACTAGTACTAATGAATTTTATAAAACCTAGGTGAAAAACAAACTATAACATATCAGGTCATATTGAGAAATTATTTCTGGTAACTAAATATAAGAGTTGGTCATTGCTGTAACAGCACTCACTTGGCAGCCTGTGTTAGAAGTTTGACCTGAAAGGAAAAGCAGTGGCTGTTGTACAAGCAGGTCCCGTACATAGATCTCATATACAGACCAAGTCCTCAACTGCTTTCTCATGCCCAGGATGGGTTTTGCAGAACTTACAAAGCCATGTCAACTACTTTTTGTTTCATGGATAAACTGACAGCTGACTCACTTTGATGGAACAAAATTTAGTGTAACTATTTGTATAATAACAGCAATAACATAAAAATCCAACACAGTCACAAAAACAAAGATAAAAACCACAGAAAAATATAACAGTATTTTAATGTGGTTATTTCTGCTGGAATCATATCTGAAAACTCTCTGTGCTGATTAGAGTGATTGATAAAATGATAGTTTTCAGCTGCAGTGTAAAAATACTGGGAGATTATCACTACTATATTAGTCATTTGCAGGTATGGTAAAGGAATCAATATGTAAGCACTTAGCTAATTGTGTGATAGAACAAAACAGTTTCATAAAGAAAAGATCATGTTGAAGCAATGGCAAAGCTCTGATGAAATTATTAACTTGATGAAGAAATCTGATAAAATTAATGTAGTTTGTCTAGACCTTGCTGAAGGCTTTGCGAGAGAGTCCAGTCCGGAAGTATAAAATTGGGATGATGCTGCCTTGCTGAGAACACCAACAGGGGAAGATAATCTGGTTCATAAAGTGACAATAAGGAATAAAATTCCACTGGAGTGAGGTTAGAAAGAGGTTTATGTGGGGTTTTCTTAACACTGATAAGGAAAAAGATATATAAGTAATGCATTTATTTGGTTATCCTATTAAACAGGTAGAAATGAAGATGTGTTCAAATAAAATCAGTGAAGTAACACTAGCATGGAAGCAGAAAACAGAAATCAGGTTTAGGTTCTTAATCTTTTAGGGTGCAAGTTGATGATTAGAGGAACTAACAAAGGGGCTTGTTAAGAAGCACTAAACAAGTCAATAAGGATGATAGCAGCTAAAATACTGAGAAAAATCCTTACAGGACTTGATTCCCAAGAATGTTTTTCTTTGGTGATTTCAGCATAATTGCAGTGTAAAGCTAGATTCACATAATGCAGAGTCAGCTAAATTTCCTCAAAACCAAAAGCAGTTATCTGTTTCCCATCAAAGACAAAAAGGTAGGTATAAGGGAAGGGATTCTGGAATTATTCTGTATTGTTGAAATAGGCATTCAAACATTTGAAAACCTTGGTGTTTGTTTTTCTGCCATTAGTTTATTTGCTGTATATTTTGTTGTGCTCACTTTTACAGATGAATGAGACACTAATACAACTTGAAACTCAAAGTTTTGTGATGCATAAAATAGTTAGAATGATTAGTATTAGTAACAAATAATTCCTTCCACAAATGTACATGCCAGCATCTTCAGGGACAGTGTATCTTCTCTATTTCCCTCCAGATAACTTGGTAAAATATGCAAGATCCTCTGTAACAATGAAGCAGATATCCTGTTGAGTTATTTTAACAAATTTGCCTTTAGGATGCTTATGAAAATTCTATACCTAAATAACCTGGATCTCAGTTTGATTCCAACATGCAATTTCCTATGCTTTGCTTCAACTGACTATTGCAGATCTCATCACGGGATTAACTCAATCTTTGTTTATGTGTACGATAACAAAAAGATTAATAAGAGAGGACTCTCTTGTTGTTTATCAGTCTTCACACAGTGCAGACAAAAAAAAAACCAAAACCCTCCTATAACCCTGAATTAATACAAGTATCCTAAACATAGATATTAACTCTAATACTGCACATTTATCTGATTAAAATAAGTCAGAAAAAGATTGCAAAAAAGGATTGATATGACATTTAGATAGTCCTATATCTTACATTGTATTATAGAGTAAAACTAACTTTGAGAGTCTTAATATTGGTGTTTTCATTTTAATATAGTTTATCTAAATCTATTCATTTAAGGTCAATGCGTCTCTCATCGCCTATTTGAAAAATAAAAGGAAGCAGTGAAGCCTTACTGAAAATGTGGCTCAGAGGCTTTTTTCTGAATCCATGCACCAAGATGAATTTTAATCACCCGGCAGGCCTCATTTTTAGAAGTAAATGTTTTAAGCCAGGCAGATCAGACCCAGGGTTTTTTTGATTTATTTTTGGTTCAGAATTTATAGGGCTTAATTGTTGGAAATTTCTGAAGAAAGTGAAGTGTCTGTTTATGTACTCATGTAACTATGACTGGTAGCTGTAGCACTGCATATAGGAAGTTGTACCTTGCATTTTTCATTATTAAAAAAAAAATCACCAAGAACATATGGCTAAAGTTTGAGCCACGGTAGTTATTGTGGAATATCTGCCACATGCTAAATTTACTCTTAAAAATCAATAAAATTCAATTTTAGAACAGTAGACTGGCAAATTTTTTCCATGCTCAGTCATTATTTTGAATAACTATTTCAGTTACTATACATCAGAGTGAAAATTTAAATCTGTCAGAGAGAATATGAATTGGTATATGCAAAAAGCTATTTAAATATGGCTAAGTTACAAGCCTCTGAAAGTCTCATATTGCTCAAAATTGAACATGCTGAGTACAGAATTCATCCTGCTGCATCTTCACTCTGATGACAGGATACCCATGTACTCCTGAAAAGAGTAATCATTGTCACCTCTTTAGAGGCCTTAGTCAGTAGAAAAACACAAACCAAAATCCCAGTCAAAGCAGGGATGTCTGGATTTCCAGCAAACTTTTCAGAGTTTTTATGAGACTTTTTATTTCCAGAGCCAAACTAACTTTCTTTTTCAACATTTCCCCCTCTCTTGCACCTAAATCTCCTTTCCTCACCTCTTTCTAGTCCCATCAGACTTCCTTCCATTCAACAGTTCCTCTTGACTGCCTATTTCTTTCTCTGTAGTTTAGTTAGCCCTTGGATAGTCTCACCCACAGAAATTACTTCCAATAACTAACCCAGGTTGTTGGTATCACTGTGTCTGTGTTAAAAAAACCCACAAACAACTAACTAAATTAATGTTTAAACAGACTCTGTTGTCTAATTAAACTGAAAACTTTTGAGGAAAGAAACTGTTGTATGACAAAATATATTACCAAGGGGACAAAAAAATTGCGTGAATGGAAAACAGAGATTGCAGAGAAATACCGGCAGTTCTAAGAACGCCAAAACAAGCATATCCTATACTGTCTTATGCACCTTTTTGTGTGTCTTCTCATAGATTTTGTACGATTATATATGTTTATACCTCTCTACAGAACTACATTTTCATTTTTTTCAGTTTCAAGAGGACTCAAGTATTGAAATAAGGCTTCACAAGGAGCAGTTTTAGTATTTTTATCTCAAGAGGATATGTTAAAAATCAGACATCCCTGTCTCTTCTACACATTTCCTATAAAATACTAAAATGTTCAGTGTTCCTTTGCAGTGTTGTTACACCTTCAGCACTACAGACCATGTCCTTGTAAAGCTGTATAGACCTGTACCACTGATGACCTGCACCAGATTTTTAAGCTCTACATTAACAGATATTTTCAAAATATATAATGAAAATAAAAGAGAATATATGAAAAGCTATAAATGTAGTACAACTGACCTACTTTTAGATAACTGTCAGTGCTATTACTAGTGCTATTCATTTTTATGTAGCTACTAGTATTTAAGTCACTAATACAACTTTAAAAATATTAGTGACCACAATGTAATTGACATAGGACAAATCATTACAGAACAATTAATTATTAAAGTGATACTTTTATTCATATATTTAAAAGAAAAATGCATAGATATTACAGTGCAGGCAATAGCATAAGCCACAGCCACAGATCTAGTGTATCTGATGTGAAATCTCATCACCTGTGTGTATTTCTCTGTAAAATAATAAATTTATCTTCAAATGTTTGAACAGATTTTATTTGTTTTGGTTTAAATAAGGCTATTTCTTTCCTTTATTGAAGTGACTAAACTAAAAGTGGTGTTGCCTGCCAGGAGTTTTCTTCTTTTTAAAATAGACATTCATAAAACATATTGAGAAATATATCCTAATCTTTGCAATATATTTCAAGGGGGTTTAATTGTTTTCAGCATTTTCTATTCTTTTTTAAAGAAAATAAACTATGAAAATAGTTCTGTGTTCTGCTCTACCTGGGGAAAAATGAAATCTTTACCCTAGTAAAAATGTTCTATGAAAACTTCAATTTAAGAAAAAAGCAATTTTCCTTTGAATTTTTTTTAACAATAAACATTTCAACAAGAGCTAGTGCTGAAGCATATTACAAAGCAGAAAAGAGAAGCTTATTCTGCTGCTGTCTTAGCTCCATTTGTTACAGAAAAACAACCCAAAAAGCCCTGTTCACCAGAACTGGGTGCTTAACACATTTCAAGCATTCTAATAACACAAAAAGAGAATAGGACTGTAGGCACTAGCTCTCTACATTCTTGATGAGGTTCTGCTATTGCACACTTGTTTAATGAATTATATGTTGGCTCCAAGCCACATTCAGCCTCCACTTGATGTTCTGATCTCTAATTTGCCAGAGGACCTGAAATATAGGAGGATTCAGCAAGCTGTCTTCTGTTATCATCCCAACAGCTAAAGTCTGGCATGGCAGCATGGCATTTGATTGGTAGATTGCCACCTAATAAATTAGTTTAATAGATAATAGAATTTAATTGCCTGAGCCTTTCCTTTCTGTAGCATCAGCTAACCTGATGAGTAGCTTACATTTTTGCTGACACAGTCAGCAGTTGTGATGGCCTTTGCATCAGTAATATCACTTTTTGGCCAAGACAGGAGGAAGTGTTTGAGGGTTCACACCACTTCTCTATTTCTGGCTCAAATACCTGCATAGACCTTGTTCAGGCTCCATTTCCTACACATATATTCCTTATGTGGAGAAACTGCTTCTATTTAATCATCAAAAGGAGAAGCAGAGAGAGAAACTATTTTTTGACGACCGTGATCTGGGAACTCATTAGCACTGCAGCTGTTCCAAAACACTGGAAAAATGCAATGGGCTCAAAGGGCACCTCTTTTTACGAAACTTGTAGCAGATCCTCCTGTAACACCACATTTTGATACTCTAGAGACTGTGTAAACACATTGTATTTCTCATTCTAAAAGGAACAATTTACTTCTTGAAAATTGGACTTTCTAACTTAGGAACTACACTGTTTTCTCCTTCTTCTCCACCCTGTCGTCTCATCTCACATAAAAATTGCCACAGTTATGTTTTGGTCACTCCACTAATAACCTTAGGAAGAAGTTAGATGTATCATGTGTAAACCTTCCTCATTACTGTTGGGAGGCGATAGAGATGTCAGTAGGGCATAACTGGCGTTGTAACAGCATTGGACAATCAGTCACTGATCACAAAAATTTACCGGAAAAATTTGGAAGTGAAATACATTAATTAAAAGGGAAACAGATGAGTATGGGGAAGATCCCTTACAAACAGAAGGGGAGTCAGGTGTGTGGTGATAAAGCCTTTACCAGATCTCTTCATCAGGGATGAAAATGATTTAGGCCATTCTAATAACACAAGGATTTTTGGTGTTAATCTTATGATTATCATATCAGCTATATCTACGAACGACTTCTATCCTGAAGAATTTCCTTTTCTCAGATCTCCCTTTTCTGAAAATGTGGGCTTGTAGCAGAATCAAGAAGGAAAAATACTGCAAATGCTTCGTGCATAATCTGATAAGATGTCTAAAGTAGATAAAACGTATTTTCAAAATAAGTAGAAAACCTTGGGTGCTAAGTTTGGAGCTACTGAGATGGAAAGATTACTCCACCTTTTGATGGCTGGAAAGGTCACCTATGTTCAGAGTCCAGTTGAAGAAATATACCTTCTATACGCTTTGTTTTTTTACCCAGTCAGAAGAAATGAGTAACCTAGATGAGAAAAAATCTTTACCCAAGTTTCTGAAAAGGAACTTCTGTTTTCAGTTGTGTTAGCATTTGACATTGTACTATTAACCACAGTAGCTCTATTGTCAAGTGGGGCACGTGGACACCAGGTACTAGGAGTATTTGGTCCTAGTGGGGACAGTAGAATTTTCTTAGAAAATAGCTTTTTTGTCACTCCACAACATCTCAGAACTGTTGCTCTAGCTGCAATCCATTTCTGCGCTGCTTTTTATACTGAACACACTAGTCTTAATTTGTGGTATGTTTGCTAGCTATTCAGCTGTTAGATGCACCACACACTCTCTTTCCATGGGAACGGAGATTATTCTCAGATTAGTGTTAAGGCTTTTTCAAACTGAAATCTGAAAAAAAACCCCAATTTCCAGTTAGATCTTAAACTAATTCCTTTAAGGTCTGGGTGTCAGTTAATTAAGTTTTGTTCATCTGGAAAGTCTTTAATTTTAGCCCACTGTTACAGGTCCAAGCAAATTATACGGAATAGGTACAACTTCCTGCTTTGCTCCAGATATGACACAAAAATAATTAGCAAGCATTTCTGCCATCCTGTTTGGAGTTCTTATACTTAGAGCTCTTTCTTATTTGCTTTTGTAAAAATTCATTTAACAAAATCTTACTTCTTGACTGCTACTGTCCAAAACAATGCAATCAGCTGTAGAAACACCTCTTCTATTAAAATGGTTTCCCATTACTTACATGAAAAGTTGAACTTTCACAAGCACTGTTTTAGTAGCTTATTAGCCAAGGTAGTGCAGACCTTAACACTAATATCAAATATTGGGATCTTTACGGTTAATATTAAAAAAAACCCCAAACCCTAGACAGCTATTTTTTTCGTATTTGTCATCATTATCTCAGTTGTCTGAATATTATTACCATACCTGGATAAAGGAATTATATTGGTAGTTTAAAGTGGCAACTATTGAAATGCAACCTTCAAGGCATTGTTTGTGAATACTGCCTAAGACATTCAGAAATAGTTTTCACCTCTCTGTGCTTCAGTTATCTCATCTGAAAATGACGGATGTAAAAATACTCCTTCTGCAGTTTACTACAGTGCTATGCAACATTTAGTCAATAGACTTCTTAGTAATTTTGGAAGGACAAGAAACATGTAATGGAAAGGCATAAACAAACCACTTCTCTTCAGATATTGGTATTCATTTATATATACACATTTAATTTGCATTACACTTTTATTAGCTAGTTTAGAAGAGGAAAATCTTTGTAATTTTATGACCAGTCATTTATGTGTTCTTCAATGAGCCCTATATAGAGAGAATATATAGTTTTCTCTGTTGAAGCCCACAGGGAAAAGATGGAAAAGTACTGTGAAACTTCAGAATAGTGAAGAACGATGCAGGGCAACTGCAGAAAGACTTGTATTAATATATAAGAACATATCTTTGAATTAATTGTTAAGTTCTACATATCACAGCTGGAACTGCTTTGTGATGAAACAATACAGTAATAACCAAACTTTATAGGGAGTGCTAGAAATGGCAGGAGAAAAACACTCCAGCAGTGTACGGACAATATTGGTATGTGGCAATTGCCAGAATCATTTATGGATTCTATTTTTACAATATTCCACAATAAAAGCAAGGAAGTGTGCTTTTATCCCTCAGAAGAAAATGTAAAATATGACAAGATTTTATATAAACAGAAGCGTTATGGTCACATCAAATCTTAAAGAGGAAAATATAATAATATGCATAACAACAAGTGATGAAAAGAAGTCTCCAAGATTTTCTCACATTATTTATTTTTATTAGCAGCTATCAAGGGCTATTTATCAGCTTTTAAATTACTTTAAAAATATTTCAGCTGGTAGTATTCACATTTTGTGTATCTGATATCTAACTTCTAGTCTGGAAACAAAACAGTGAAAATGTTTCTGTATTTATAGATTACTTAATTTGATTCGTCATAGCAGAAGTGCAATTTGAAGTAGCCTTAACAACTACACAAGAGAAGCCTTACAATGAAGTGCTGATTACTGCATTAAAGTACACAAACAAAGTGTCAGTCTTGCTCCAAGTTTCATCCCACTCTGATTTATTCATCTCAAATCACTCAGAACAAACTCAGCTTTATTGTGAAGAGAAAAAATATATGTTCTCCCAGGACTTAAATTTTGGCAGAGGTGTAGGACAGGCAGAGAAGCTGGATTTTGGCACTAATCAAGAGATGCCATCTGTTCCCTTAACTGTTGCAGGACTGGAAAGTTTATTGTATTTATCATAGTAAGCACTTGAGGTTAATATGAAGCTTTTTACTGGACTGGGGAATACTCTTTCTGGAGTTGTAGAAGGTCTGTCCTGAAGGACATTGTGTTTACAATGCTCCTTTGGAATCAGAAAGCAGCAACATCATGACCAATATTAGAAGACATAACAGCATTTTTTTTTTCCTTCTCTACAGAATGAGCACATTTTTTTCAACAAGACTAAGGTGGACAATTCTGAACACTAGCAAGGCACTTGGGTACCTGCAGTTTTCCAGTTATGCAGTTAATTAAACATACATACATATACATATATTAGAAGAAAAACAAATTAAGCAAAAACCTGGTAATTATGGCAATGTTGTTCTGGGGTTTATTAGAACCCCTTTTGCAATTTCTTAACAGTCAGTGCATGCTGCAGAACAACTGTTGAGCTCTCTGACTATGTTCTTTGCAAAGTCTTGCAGCCATGTTGTAATACCTGATAACATAAAAAGTTCCTTTTTTTTCCCCAGAGGGACTAGACATGCAGGTTGCAAAACTTCAGCTGCTCAGCCCCAAAGTATGTCAGAGCATGAAATGTGTCTGAATCGAAGCTAAGCTTTATCTCCGAGCTTTTGACAGCAAGGAAATCAAGTGAACAGAACCCTTCAACATACAGTACGGTTTCTAAATCCTGCACCAGCAACCATCCTCAGATAGGAGAAACATGACTGGTTTAATGGAGCTTGTGCTACTTCCATTAACACCTGCACTACATAATGAGGAGTAGGAACAGTAAGTGAATGAAGCAGGCAAGATAATCTAGTTCAGTACCTAAAAACAAAGGAAACTGAGTGTGATAGGGATGCTTTACCACTGACGTGGGGGATGGAGTGGATTTCCTTTCTCCAGGGTTCGGATGCCTGCACTGGCTATGTCCTAACTCTGCTGATGAGAGATCTTGCTGGGTTTGCTTCCCTTTTCTCACATTACTCTTCTCCATTGCTGTGATTTGGTTTCCAAGAGCAGAAGTCCTGAGCTCATGGGCAGAAGGGAACTGCAGCATGCTCTAACCAGTCTGAGTGGCCATGGGGGCTCATGAGTGGAAGAGACACACTGTGAATGTCTTTGCAGTCTTGACATAACCCATCCAACAGGCCTGATATAACCTAAGAGTCTTCCTGAATTAAGTCTTTAAACTAATCCTCTGACAGTTATAAATAGAGAAAACTAGAGAAGCATTTTAATCATAGCTTGGTGCCAGGCTAAGATTTTGGTTTATCAAGGCTTTCTCTGTAATTAATCAATAGGTATCCAGTTAATGGTACCAATCCATCATGCATGGAAGGAAAGTACTTATGACCTGATCCCTCAGCTGCAGAAATAAATCCTCATCCACTATTCTTTTCTCTCTCACTGATCATATCTTCAAGTCTTTCTCTGATGTCAGTACCCTAAGTACACTAATAGGCTTCATAGCCTCATCCCTCCCTTTTTGGGCCTTGACTGACCTGATGTGTTGAAGCTGTGTAACCATGGGTTGGACACCTGTGGAAAGACCTCTTTGAGAAAGATGTGAGAAGTATCCTTGGGGATTTCCCCTTGGTCTGTCTCAAGAGTCAAATCTTAAGCTCCCCTTCCATCGTAGAACACCCCACTCTTGCTATTATTGACACCTGAGGGGAAAAAAAAATCTAAAAATGCAACTTAATGTTCTACACCAGAATGTGAACCTTCCTCCATGGTCCAATGAATAGTTTTCTTAAGGAAAGACTTATGGCTACAGTCTCTGGCTATTTTCTGTTAAAGCAATTTTTAAGTTCTATCCAGATCTTTTCAGACTGGATTTATACACTCAGGCAATCTATTTCCATTTTAATGTATTCAAATTGCTTTATGACTATAATGTCTACTAAAACGGGTTTTTGAAGAATTCTGCCAATTTGAGGTATCGATCCATCATCAAGTGACAATTTTAAGTTCTGAGTCACATGAAAAATCATGTTCAGCATTTTTTCCCCTAATCAAACATCAGATGCAGGAATTTCAAGTGAAGACAGATTTATTTTTTTTTTTCCTGAAAGGGATCTAGGCTTTTTTTGGTAACATTTGTGATAAGAATGTGATGATTTCACTGTACATAAAAGTGAAAACAGTATTAAAATTATTACAGATGGACTTTCTAAAGGTTCTGTCATGGAAAGTAGGGTGGCTAGGTGCTTTCTGCTACATTTAAAATTGCCCACATTATTTTGGTCAAATGTAGTTCCAAGTACCAAGGAGTTAGTTTACTTCACAGTTGTCTGCCTGAGCCTTCTTTCACTGGGCTGTTTTTTATCTAGCAAACATAAAAAAGCCTCAAAGACAAGAAAAAAACCCTGAACACAAAAACATAAAGAACATTCTAAAGATATGGGAAAATATATTTTATGTCATTATGAAGCAATGGTGATGTTCTTCCTTAACTGCAATTTGGCTAAGTTACGCAGGAGTAACATAAAGAACAGAGACATACAAAAGAACACATAGACATAAAGATCCAGCTGTTGCACAGTTTCAGACATTGATATAGGTGCATTATGTTATATAACTGAGACAAACAGCAGCTATATGTTGAATAAAAATCCTATTTACAATGGAACCTCCTCATATCTCAGGAAGAGAAGAATTTGAATTTCTTAACTGTAAAGCATGCTTAAGAGTATGTCTATTGAAGAGACAAGGATTACATATATGGTGAATCACAAAAATTTACACCTGAAAAGCAACTGCAGCCACAGAATAGGAACTTGCTATCTCGAACATTCACTACCTTGATTTCATGGGTAATACTTTTAAAACAGGAATATGTTCACAAACGAGAAAAATCATAAAGAGAAGATTCATCTTTTATTAACTTTATTTGCCCTAAAAAAGTAGGAGGGTTTGGAGGTCTTTCTTACTGAAACATCACTGTAAGACTAAGATATATTCTTAGTTTCTAGTCCAACCTCCTGCTTCAAAGCCAGGTCAGCTTTCAGGTCAGTCCAGGTTGTTCAGGGCTTTACTCTGTTGGGGCTTGAAACCAAGGAGGCAAACTCTCTGGGCAACCTCTTCCACTGCTTGGCTCTCCTTGCAGGGGAAAAGTGTCCCTTTACGTATGGACTGAATCTCTCATGTTTCCATGTATGTCGGTTGTGTCTTGAGCTCCTGTGATGTACTGCTGCAAAGAGCTTGGATTCATCTTCTCAGTGACCTCCATGTCAGCATTGGAGGGCAGAGGTGAGGCTTCCCGAAGCCATTCCTTCTCCAGGCTGAACAATCCCCAGTCCCTCAGCCTCTCCTTGAAGGGCAAGTGCTCTGGCCCCAGCCACGGGTGGGTTGACCTTGGTTGGCTGCCAGATGCCCACCCCAGCTTCTCTCTCACTTCACTTCCTCAACAGGAGAAAACTAGATGGAAAAACTCATACATTGAGATAAAGACAGGAAAATTACTTACCAATTGCTGTCACAGGCAAAACAGACTCAATTTGAGGAAAATTAAACAGAGCTGGATGCTGAGCAACAAAGGTAGAAATTGAAACAACACTTCCTCTCACCCTGCCTTTTCTTACAGGCTCAACTTCACTCTCTCTCTCCCCACTCCTCTACCTTGTCACTCTTGAACAACACAGAGGTGATGGAGAATGCAGAATTATGATCAGCCCATAGCAGTAGCTCCTCACCCTTCCCCCTGCTCCAGCATGGGTCCTCTCCATGGGATGCAGTCCTTCAGGGCAGACCTGCTCCAGTGTGAACTCCTGTATGGGCTGCAGGGAATCATCTGCTCCACCACGATCTCTCCAAGGGCTGCAAGGTCTGCTCCAGCAGCTGAAGCACCTCCTTCCTTACTTCTTCTCTGACCCTGGTGCTTGCAGGACTATTTCTCACTTTTTTTCCACACTCCTTGCTGCCTGTGCAGTGGTTTTGCTCTTCGCTAAATATGCTTTCCCAGAGGTGCCACCAGTTTGGCTGCTGGGCTCAGCTGTGTCCTGTGGTGGGTTCGCTGGATCTGTATGGAACCGTCTGGAATCAGCTGTGTCCAGCATGGGACAACCCAACCTCCTCACAGAAGCCACCCTTCAACCCCCCCACTGCCAGCACCTTGACACAGGTGGACATGGACATCCAGTGCAAGGGCCTTCCACTGAACTCACTCCATTTAGTTGGTGCCTTTGCTGTACTGAGAGCAAGCCCAAACCTATAGATATCTCATTCTTCCCTCTTTTACAATAATATTTTATTTTGCTTTTTCTGATTTTCTTTTTTTTTTTTTTTTTTTTTTTTTTTTTTTTTTTTTTTTTGGCTGAATGAATATGCTGAAGACCAGTCACAACCACGTTTTAGGTAGGAAGTGGGATTTTAGCCATCTTTTTTTAACACCAAGCAGATCATACCCCTGTACCACAGGATGTGGTGGTCATCAGGTTGCTCTGGATCCCACAGTTGGTTAGAGGGCTGAGCATGTACCCAGGAATACTTGAAATACAAGGGATATTTTGTACCAGCTGTGGAATACAAATTAATTAGCCTCTCAACTACCGTATCTCTAACGTAGTGGATATGTGACAGCCTGTTCAAAAAGTTTTGTGCCAGAGATAGAAGTTTTGTCTAAACCATTCTGCCTCTCCATATTTTGGTCCCCATTTTGATCAAAGAGGATTATTAACGAAATGACCTGGACTATGCCTGAAAATCATTCACTTCAACATATCAGACATAGGAAACATGCAGGAAGAAATTATCTTAAGTCTTGATTAAATACCCTGTTCATGTTTACAAGAGTAAATCAGGACTACATGCAAACAGTTCTCCTGATATCAAGAGCAATACTATAGAACTTTCAGAGCATTTATTTACCCAGCAAAACAACCTCCCTTTGACTTCAGTGGAAGTCTTTCCAGAGCAGAGATTAAGGAACGTGTAACTTCATAGTACCATGGAAATATGTATACAGTGCCTTCACTAAGTCTAACGACACAGCAGGGAAGCCCTCAAAATCCTGACCATATTAATAAACTACTTCTTAAATATTATACTACTTCTAAAGCGTTAAAAGGCATATTCTCACAGTGACCAAAAAGATCATTCTGAGCTGTTTTACTGAGACTGAAGTACTTCAAAACCACAAGACATAACCTGTCATCTTCCTTCATTTTCTAAAACTGGTAAAATTGTAACATTTCAGCTGCGAGGTTGTTTTTTTCCCCCACATCTTTCCACTTTACAGCACTGACAACCAAAATGTTCATAGTGCTATTAATATCAAACCTGCATATGTGAAGTGACTTGGGTTTTTTTTGATCCGAATTCTGTGGAAACAAATGTGCTGAGAGCAGGAAAAATGGAATTGGAAATAAGATGCAACTTTTAAATGTGGAGGATAAGTATAGAACTATATGTCAAAGTATGCAATGCATCCTGCATTTGTGGTTTAAGAATGGACTTTACAAAGTAGTTTAAATCTCAGCTATGTGTTATTTGGCTTGATAGCAGTCATTTACAAACAAGGAAACAACAACTCCTTTCACCTGGGAAATTACTAGGTGAAAATATATTGCTCATGTTATAGTGGCTGATAGAAATTTGAATGCTTACTTCTCACATTAAGGAGACAAAGCAACCCCCTCCCTTCTGAATAAAACAACAGCTGAAATTGAAACAGCTACAGGTGATTAAATGTAAATAGCTACCAACTTTTTGTCAATCTTAACAAGGACAACAGGAAGGATAAACATCCCTTTATCATATCATTAATTATTGTTCCTGTTGTTATTGCTACATATAGTTTGAAGCTCTGTGCTGTGCTTCATGCTATACTACATAGAAAAACAAATAAAGACATGGTCCTTGGCCTTGGGAGTTAATGATCCGAAAATAACACATTCACAGCAGTGTTTATGCCAGGGGAGAGCATTGGTACGTGGTGGCAGGGAGCTGCTCTCTGCCAGTTCTACCATGGATCAGTGGATAATAAAGAGATTTCACTCTGCCAGACTGGTGGTCTGGCACATTTCATAAGCGTCAAAATCACATGTGAATGCTGCTAATGTTTAGAAAGCAGGAGATCAACATGGTTTAAAAATCCTATAATGGTATTTGCTAAAATGTTGTTCTGGAAGACTTGCAATGGAAAAAAAAGTGAGGAATTTGAAGACTATCCTTGTGAATTTTGTTTTGTGACAGGAACACACAAAAAAAATTGAAATATTCCTGGTGTTCAGCTTTAGCTTTGCTCTTTTGCATGCTACACTATTAAAGGACATGAGATTTCCCTTTGAGATTTTACTGTTTTTTTTGACATCCTCTTTATTCTTCTGCTTAATTTTTCATTCAACTTGTCTGTGGATTTTCTGTGAAGCTCATTTGTGGAAATTTGTTCTGAACAGGTAGAGGTATAGGTATAGAGGAAACCCAGCAACACAAACACAATGAAAAGGTTTCCATAAGAAAAAAAAAGACTAATGTTTCTATTTAACTCTGCTGTGAGTCTGCATTTCCATCTCCTTTGACCTTCCAGTTCTAACTATTGCCAACCCTCTGCTGCAAGCGAAAAAAAATAAATATATGACTAGCAATTGTTGTAGGTCAGGGAGGACCTTACAATTGTGTGCATTTAAATTTGAATTTGAAAATACATTATATAATATGTCTCAAATTATTCGCTCTTATTCAACAAGTGCTTGCTGGGCACAAAGAAATTTTGGTGCCACCTTCATAGTAATAAAGAAGATGGGAAAAAACTCCAATCATAATGTATCCTAATACTTTTATTTAACAAATTATTATGCATTGTGGGAATCAGTCTGCCTTTACTTGTGCCCCTCATCAAGCATGATTACATAATTACATTGTACAGCAAAGCTATAAAAATGCTATCAGTTTCGTGTAGTAGGATTTTATATCCATCTCTTAACAGCATGAAACAAAAAAATATGCACTTTGTTTTCATTATCAATATCCAAATGTCCTAAACATAGGTATTAATGATGATGCTGAGTGAATTGATGAGTTATTAGAATGCATTTTTATTTCTTTACCCTTTATACCACTGCTAGAATTAGTCATTGGGATTTCAATATTCAAAAGCAGGCTAAGAATTGAAAACTGAACAGCTTTTATCAGTTCAGTTATTCATCTATTCACTATAAAGAATGGAACAGTATTTAAAGAAGTATTTTTTCCCTTAGATTAAATTTTTTATGGAATGAAAGCGGGCTTCTTACAAACCCATTGTAGCATTATAATGCCTTAGAAACAAAGCTGTATTAGTTTGTAATGTATGAGGTATGACATATCTAGTTGTATACTAAAAGGCTGCACTCCTAGTGGTCCTGTTTGATATGTTTGTCCCTTTAGTACAAATTTATAAGAGTCTTTGAGGTTAAGTTTAGGGAGATAACTCAGTGAATTATGCAATCATATAAAGAAGTTTTGTGTTGATTTTGTGAAAAGCTGAGAAATAATCCACAACATCCACTGACAGAAGAGAGGCAGTATGAATTTCAATGATGTAGGACCCAAAAATACATGTTGGGGAGATTTTCTGAAGAACCTGAAATTTGTATAAAGGTGCATGAGGAGCTTTGGAAGGAGTGAAGGAAGCAGTAGAATCATCCACAGACATAAGCAAGGAAGAACACATAATTATTACCTGCCTCTCTGCCTTAGTTAGTGAAATTAGTTCAGACAGTGCTGCTACATACCCAAGCCAAAGAAAATGATCAGCTGTAAAGAAATTAAATCCAAGAACCATCTCTCTCCTCCACAGATAAAAGCCCTAAGCATATTTTTATCTTTCACAAAGTGGGGGCATTTCAGCATGTCCTGCAGCTCAGGAAATATTAGAAAGCACTTTGCTCATAATGGAAGTGAATGCAAATCAATCTGCTCGAGTAAAATGACTTTGTAGAGGTGGGGTGGGAGAGAATTTGCCTTCATCTAGAAAAAAAAAAAAGAGCTGTGGAGCCTTAATTGTGTGCTGCTTTTCCTCAAACTGCTCGAGTTGGCAGTTCAAAGGGGTGGCGCTGCATCCCACACTGCCTCTCCTGCAATCTGCTCCTACAAGGACCATCCATCTGCTAGCTTTGAACAGACCTCCAGTTGCTTATGTGTTTGTTCACAGATGTAGGTAGGAGGTTTGACTGCAGGTTTCTAAAACTCAAATCCAAGATTATGAGACACATTTGCAAACATACTTGCATACAGCAGAGTCTTGTCTATTTTCTGGGAAATGCTCTATTGTTTGACTTGCAAACAAGTTCCATTTAAATTGAAACATGGTAGTGATGTTTGTGCATATAAAATTAAATTTGTCCAATATCATTTCAGTTTAGTCAATAACTGTAAAATATGCAATGACAAAAAATATTGAAGACAGCATCTATGAAATTATTATATATGAAATAGAATTTATTTGAGAGGAGAAAGGTATGCAAGGGGAGTTTATTTCAGAGAAAACTGTTTTATAAACTGTTGCAAGTGCAGTACTTGAAAATAATATTATAATTTCAGTTTATTCCCAAGGGTCCTCTACAAGTAGATCAATTGCAATATTTTTAACAATGAACTGAATATACCTCTTTACAAGAAAATTACAGATTACTGCAACAGTTTGATTGCAACTGGAAGTCCTTTCTAATTCTTTCAGTCTTGCCTCAGGAATCTCCCTTCCTCCTGAAAGCAAGTGCTTGATATTGGAAAATAAGTGTGGAGTATAACAGAGATGGCACAGAACAAAATGCACCAACACATGACTGTTTTGGCAGGATGATACTTTATAGAAAGATACTACTGTGATATTTAACAAAATATAAAGTGGTACTTTCTTCCTACTGTACCAGCTGCAATAGATTGTTAGATTACAGCCCACAAAGAAGATTTGTGTTCACTTGCAGGTGAAACTTTGTGGTACAAGGCTAATGCTACTGTTACCACTGAGTTTTATGGTTCACTATTTGACACTCTCTATGAACACAATTTGGTTTGGAAAAAAATTATTTGATCAGTGAATCACAAGCAACATATGTACATATGGATGATTTAACTTTTATCCTAAACATATGTTTTGGTATGTGTTTAAGGAAAAATTCTTCATTATACAATGAAAGAGCAGGTTCTCAGTTCTCCATGCAGTTTTTCATCACACGCAGAGTGCAGCTGCTGAACAAGTCCAACCTACCCAGCATCGCTAGAGCAAAATTATATTCTCAGACACTGCACTGCAAGATAATGGAAACACAATTCGGAAAGACTTCTATCAACTTCCAAGGCAAGCTGGACCATTTTCCTCAGTCCATTTTAAGTACATCAGTTACAAGATAAATGTTAGCTTTTGTTACCAGGTTTATAGCATTCCAGGTACTGTTGATTCTACTTTACATCTTCAATTTTTTTACTGAAGTAATTTTCTAGATGTGAGTGAAGTTTAACCAGTATTTAGACTCCAGCTGTAAGATTTCTTTATAGCTAAATTATGTTGTCCATTGACAGATATCTCTGGGAAAATCCTGGAAGTCTGGCTACTGACACTTCATAGAGTCATAGAATGGTTTGGGTTGGAAGGGACCTTTAAAGATTATCCAGACCAGCCTCCCTGCAATGAACAGGGACATCTTCAGCAAGATCAGGTTGCTCAGAGGCCCGTCCTCTCTAGGCAACCTGTTCCAGTGTTTCACCACCCTCATTGTAAAAAATTTCTTCCTTATATCTAGTCTGAATCTACCCTCTTTTAGTTTATAACCGTTACCCCTTGTCCCATTGCTACAGTCCCTATTAAAAAGTTTGTCCCCATCTTTCTTATAAGCGACCTTTTTTATGTATTGGAAGGCTGTAATAAGGTCTCCCTGAAGCCTTCTCTTCTCTAGGCCAAACAACCCCAACTCTCTCAGCCTTTCCTCAAAGGAAAGGTGTTCCACCCCTCTGATCATTTTCATGGCTCTCCTCTGGACCTGCTCCAATAGGTCCCTGTATTTCTTGTGCTGAGCACTCCAGAGCTGAACACAGTACTCCAGGGAGAGTCTCACCACAGCAGCGTAGAGGGGGACAATCACCTCTTTCAACCTTCTGGCCACACTTCTTGTTACACAGCCCAGGACACAGTTGGCCTTCTGGGCTGCAAGTGCATATTGCCGGCTCAAGTCAAGCTTTTCATTCAACAGTACCCCCATGTCCTTCTCTTCAAGGCTGCTCTCAATCCCTTCATTCCCCAGCCTGTATTGATACCAGAGGTTGCCTGACCCATGTACAGACCTTGCACTTGGCCTTGTTGAACCTCATGGGGTTCACATGGGCCCACTTCTCAAGCTTGTCCAGTTCCCTCTGAATGGCATCCCATCCCTCAGGGCTGTCAACAGCACCACTCAGCTTGATGTCATCTGCAAATTTGCTGAGGGTGCACTCAATCCCACAGTCTTTGTCAGTGATTAAGACACTAAACAGTACTGGCGCAACCATCTGGCCAATTCCTTCTTCACCTAATGGTCCTTCCGTAAAATCTATATCTCTCCCATTTAGAGAGAAGGATGTGGTGGGGGATAGTATCAAAAGCCTTACAGAAGTCCAGATAGATGACATCTGTGGCTCTTCCCTTGTCCACTGACATACTTCATCATAGAAGGCCACTAGGTTGGTCAGGCAAGATTGTCCTTGGAGAAGCCATGCTGGCTGTCTCGAATCACCTCCCTGTCCTCCGTGTGCCTTAGCATAGCTTCTAGGAGAGTCTGTTCAATGGCCTTCCCAGTCACAGAGGTGAGGCTGACAGGTCAGTAGTTTCCAGGGTCCTTCTTTGTAGATAGATAGATAGACAGATAGATAGTTGTGTAGACTAGCTATCACATACTGTAGAACATTTTGTATTTCTATAAACCAAAACATTTAAATGGGGTGAGGGGGGGGAATAATTTTCAGTATTTTAATGATTTAATAGTTTTGATCTTGACCAACTTGAAGAACAGTCAGTATTTTTCATGGAGCATTGAATGTGGGTTGGATAGGTCTGTATCTACAGTGGGACAAAGCACCACACAAAAAAAAATCTACTTAAGATGCAGCTTGGAAGTTCACTGTAGACAAGAACAGCTGTGTAGAGCAGCTACTGTGCAGTAAATTCACGGACTGGCACTCCAGCTTTCCTGTGTAGGTAACCCCCAAAACCATTCAGGCAGGTCAATGAAGTGCCTGCTTTTATTGCCATGAACGTGAGCTACAGCTGTTTACAATTGCTGCAAGACAGTCTGAATGGAGAACGCAAATTTTAACAGCATTAAAGCATGACCCCACTATGAAATGTGTTTCTGCAAAAATGATATTTGAAGTTCAATGTCTGTTGTGTTTTCTAAATTCAAATATGTTTAGCTTAAAGATTCAAAAGTTTATTCCATCTGCCAGCCCTGCATATTTCGTTTTAAATTTGTAAGAGAGGCTGCTGCTTTTTGACTCCAACATCACTCGTGATGAAGATTCCACAAAAGAAATTCTCCTTATGTTTCTGTTCATGATGTGTGAATCAGAATATTGCCTCTGTGTGTATGTTCTCCTATGTGAAAAGGAGTAAAAAAATAGAATGTATCATTGCTGTGTAAGTAAACCAATATGGCTTTTATCTCTCACAAAAGCGAAGTATTTGTCAGTTACAGCCACTTTTTGAGAACAAAGCTTCTTAGATTTTTAGCTTGTTGTAAATTGCTGTGACAAATCCTATTTCAATTCATCTGTGTCAACATCAAACCCCAGATCCTACCCATATACAATCTGTTGAAACAAAAAAATCTACTTCCATCTTATTTGGGTTTATTGAGAGAAGCTTCCTCAAAGTGCAACAATCCAATATTTCTTTTTTGAGTTTAAAACTCGAACAATCAATACGAGGGCTGTGTTGCCCCTTGTCTTGCAGAAAAGATAGGGCTACTTTACGTTGTTTTTTTTTTTAAATTAGAAGAAATGGCTCTTTGACAAATAAAATTCCTTTTTGTTTTCTTTTAGAAAAATAAACAAAAAACAAAAACCAGAAACCCAAACTGTTCCTCACAGTAGGGAAGGAGATAAAACATTAATGAAGAATCCTGATGTTTTTTAACATATGTTGTTAGTCAGCCTGAATCTTAATAGCATGAATCGCAGAGGTCATCCTGCCATAAGGAAGATTTGGAGAAGATGACCGTGGAGTCAGTAGAAAAGAAGCAATATTTATACATTGAGTTGCTGCATGTCACCCTATTATCTCCTTTATTTTCCTTTTGGTTTCAGAGCAGTGAAAAAGCCCAGCACTTCATAGGATATCATTTGCCCCCCTCTAATTGACAGCAACAGATGAATCTGAAGAAGTGACTGGTAAACAGTATGTGGTTCTCATGAAAAAAAAAAAATTGACAAAAAGAAAGTACCTTTCACCCTCTAAGGCTTCAAGAAGACATATTTTCAATTTCATGGCCAAAGAGTGAAAGTCAGGCTATAGGAGTGTCTAGAAGTAATAAAAACAAGTAAGTAAAAGCATCATTTACAGTGGTGACACCAGCTTTACTTTTTAACTGAACAATATACGCTGACATAGCCTTTACCTTTCTCCTGTACATACTCAAGAGTACATGCTGATAATATCAGAAAGAGACAGACTGTGTGAGTGGATTATGAAAGGAAGTAATGGTAAAAAGTGCTGCAAACTCATACTAGGTGTAAAAGCTCATAAAATCATAGAACGGTTTGGGCTGGAAGGGACCTCAAAAATCATCTACTTCCAACTCCCTGCCACGGGCAGGGACACCTCCCACTAGACCAGGTTGCTCAAAGCCTCATCCAGCCTGGCCTTGAACACCTCCAGGGATGGGGCATCCACAGCTTCCCTGGGCAACCTGTTCCAGTGCCTCACCACCCTCACAGTAAAAAACTTAACAAAGTGAAAAAATCAAACACAGTAAAAAACTTAAAAACTGCTAACTGACAGGCAGAGAAGCTATCAGGCCAGCTAAATTGCCAGAGTTGTCTGTAGATTTTTTTGTATAAACTTGCATGTCTGGTTGCCAAGAATATGTTACACTTGGCAGGGGAGCAGAAGGAATGGAAAACTGTTTTCTGCATGTAGGAGGTGTAAAAGGAGGGGTAATCTCCTCCTTTTTTTTTTATTTTTTTTTTTTTGTTTTTAATCTTAACAAGAATCCCTTTGGAGGGAGCCAGGCAGAAGTTAAAGAAAACAAGACAACAAATCCCACTTTTGCTAGCGTGCCTAGAAAAATGTATCAGGCCATTCAATGGGAATATTTGTTCAAATTACAAATACCAATTAAAAACTGATCTTGCTGTCTCTCACTGTGTAGACTTTTTGCAAATACTGTAAGTGATGAGTTTGTTAGCTAGAAAGCTTGAGAAATGTTAATTGTGTTTTTTATAGCGTTGGCTGGAAGTGAATTTGAAACTTTTGAGACTATGTAATCAAACCAAAAATCTGAGGCTGCTATAGTCCTGCATCCTAAAAAAAAGGATAATGTATGGGGGCTTCATAAAAGCAGCTTAGTTAAAGCTGCTAATATCTATTTGCATTTGAGTATCAAATATTTTAAGTGCTACAATCTGAAACCCAGGGATTCTTTGTTGGCATAATTTTCTGGGTAACTTAAGATAAATAGTATTTGAGAAAAACATAAATTGCTCCCAAACATTTCAGGAAAATATAATGCATATAATTGTAATAATTAGGGATGACACAATTCAATATGAAATATTAAATCAGAAGTGCTACTCATTGATAGCATAAAGGTTCGATTGTCTGCAGCTAAGAAGAGTTTAAAACTAGGACTTTGTTGACTTGTAAAGATTTCTTGCTTCCTGACCTACAGACTGTTAGCCATTGTCTGAAACAGACTATTACCATCTAATAACCATGTGGGATTTGGGAATGGGAGGGGACAGGCATGGGCTTTGAAAGTTTCAAATTGCTTTACTGGAAGTTTGTTAACGACTGTTACTTATAAATCATTTATATATGGTATATTATTTCTATTATTTATAACATATATAATATGACAGAAATTAATATTCTACATAGATAGAATATAAATTTATATATTCAATCTTATAGAAATATAACATTTAGAAAGAGACAGTAAGAGAGCTATTCATGTTTCTGTACCAACTTTCTAATACTTTTCTTCCTTTGATGTTTCTGTAGGAATTGAGTTACTTCACTGGGTGAGAAGGGATAGATGGCAGGTTCTTAATTTTAATATTCGTTTTGTTACTGTTTATCAGATCTGTAATGAATTCAGACAAGAGACCAGTTGTTGAAATTATTACTATTTTAATTTAAAAATGTATATTTATTTATTCATTTATTTTTGAGTGATTATTTATGTGGGGATATGTATGACTAAACATTATCTTTTGTTATATATTTCTCTGGTGTGAGAAAGCACATCAAACAAAAAACAGAAATGATGAGATAATAAATCGATTTATGTAATTATTTATTAAGTGCTGAAACCGACATGCTGAATAATTTGGTGTGCTTATTAGCCTTTGAAATGTGATAGTAGAATATGCAG
The DNA here is from genome assembly GCA_011057875.1 of Pterocles orientalis. Taxonomy (NCBI): domain Eukaryota; kingdom Metazoa; phylum Chordata; class Aves; order Pterocliformes; family Pteroclidae; genus Pterocles; species Pterocles orientalis. Next base: position 477,956 of record WKFP01015475.1, read on the forward strand.
GTAACGTTTGGTAGACTGCTGTTCTTGTCTGGAAACCCTCAAGGAAAAGTAAAATACTTTTCTATAAATTGTACATTTATAGAATTACTTTAGTTTCAAAATGTCAAAGGACAAATAAAAAAACACAGAGCTAACTGTATGTCCTGGGTTCAGCTGAAACAGAGTTAACTTTCTTCATGGTAGCTAGCAAGAGGCTGTGTTTTGGATTTGTGCTGAGAAGAAAGCTGATAAGAGTGATGTTTATAGTTGCAGCCAGGACAGTCAAGATCTCTTCAGCTTCCCTGCTGTGCCTGTGCCTGCAGGTACAGGAGAAGCTGGGAGGGTGCACAGCCCAGTTACTAGCCTAGGATTTGATTTTAGGTTTGGGATTGAGACCCGAAGTGTCCAATAGTCCATTCCGTATCATGCATGCTGTGCCCTGTATGTAGGTGAGGACCCTCTGGAAGTTCATCCCTTTGTGTTCTTGATCTCTTCTTGCTCCAGGTCAGCTCTCTTTCCAGGTCGGCTCTCTTGGGGTGGTCCCTCTCACTGGAATCATCTCCCTCCCTCGGTCAGCTCTCGGTTTGGGACGCTCGGGCTGCTATCTCCACTCGGGGGTGCTGTTTCAGGACCCTTCCTGCTCCGGTATCATCCCGGGCTCCAGGCTGAGCCTTGGTCATCAGGTGGTGAGCAGTATCACTGTGTATCACTTATTTGTATATTTGCATATATTATTATTTTCAATATTATTGTAGTTTAGTTTTAAATTTTTTCTTGTCTCAACCCATGAGTTTTCTTTCTCCTTACCTCTTTAGTTGTCTCTTCCATACCCGGGGGAAGGGAGGGAGGGGAGGAGACTGAGTGGTTGTGTGGGGTTGGCTCACAGACAAGGATAAGCCTATCACACTGTAAAAATGTGTTTTTGAAGTTTTTTTTTTTGTAGCTGAGTGAAAACTTCTTGCTAATTTTATTTTAAATTTGTTAGTAAAGATTGTTTTCAAATGTCTTTTCCTACTATAATTCCTCCTCTACTCAATAGAATTTGTGGGAACTCGTAGATAGCAACAAAAAATCTGAATTTGCCCTTTTAACTGCAACGAGTTCTTACTGGTAAATTATTGAGGTTTAATACATCTGATCTACTCAGACTGTTGACACCTCACTCTCTTACACTTCACTCTCTTCGTTCTTACAATATGGAGCCTGGAACAAATACTGAAGCACAAGGCTCATAGTTGACCAGTTGTTAAACCATATTAAAAAAACCTCATGAAATATAACTCTTGATCTTTATTTCCTGTCTCTAATATTTTCTTAAATATTTTATGTAAGTTGAGACTAGAAATAATAATTTTAAAGGCATGTTGATCAGTCTTTGCTACTTAAAACTTGGATTACTTTGAAAAATGGAGTCTCTCCTTTTTCTTTTGTAGAGCTGGACTTATGCTGACTCCAAGACATGCAAAGTCTAGAGGCAGGAGTATACTTATGATATCCAGGTAGTTCAGGATCTAGATGATATAAAAAAGGTCATCTGCACAAGTTTAATTTCTGTCTTCCGATGTTCACAAGGATGCTGACAATTTAAAGACGAAAAAATGAAACATCAGTTTATTCCACAGGCCTTGGTGACGGACAAGCTCTAAAATGCAGAGAATGTCTCATCAATGTTGAGTGGAAGAAATTGAAAACAACCATGTCACCACCTATTACCATGTTAGTTTTCCTGCCATGATTACTCTATTACTAGCAAAAAATGCCTTATGAAGGAGGTGGAAATCTGCACAGAAAAAGGGCCAAATATAAGCAGACATAGAAATTTTAAGAAGTTACTAAGTTCCAAAAGTGTTTTTGAAAGTCCTTCTTCTTAGGAACCTCAGGTTCACAACCACTTTCGTTACAAAACTGGACCAAAACCAGTTGGTTTTAAAGCTTGAGCTTGCAATCAGATCAAGCCTTTCCTCAGAGAGGTACAAATGCAACTGTTACAGAAATACTTGCTTCAGATTCTGTTTCCTGATAGAAACCTTGGCACTGCATCCCGTTCTTCCCAGTGGCTGACCTGGTGGAGGCAGGAGAGCCCACCTGTAGCTCCAGCGAGGGTGTCTGCCCTGTGCTCACCGTTTCAGCACATAAAGGGAGGAAGAGATTCACAGTGGCAGATCACTGCATATGGTGAAAGGAAGAAAAATCAGGCCTAGGAATGCTTTAGAGGTGCAGATAGGTGTTGACCATCACAGTTGAGTATGTGGAACTGTGGCCATGGAGCAGAGACCAGGGACACCATAGTTTCATTCTTTCGTTTTGCTTCTGATCAGAATCTTGGCCTGAAAACTTGATAAAGTTTTTCCAGTGAATAATGACAAGTGAAAAGGAAATCCATTACGCTGAGTTGTTTCTAACTGTTGAGCTAGACAGCTCTGACTCATTCTGTTCTCCTATGTACTGTGCATACGCCCACTGGATATTGGCTGAGCACAGCTGTAACCTTGCAGCCATGACAGCCATGTCTTTAACCTCTTTTCACTACACTTACTGACTTGATATTGAAAAGCTAAAAGAAGTTAACATGGGCCATTAAACAACAACTTCAATATAAATTAAACACATTCTACTCTATAATCACATATAAAAGATCAGACTATGGCTGTTTTCTCAGAGTGTGAAGGGTGACTCTGTCTCTGTTTTTTCACTCCATCTTCAGGATCTGGTTATGATTACAGTTTCAACTAATATCTTGTAATATAAAATATAACTTTAGACCTGTTCAAATGTGTCTGGTTATGTTCAGCATTATTGGTTATAGATAAACTTAATTTTCATGACATCTTGTAGTACCACAAACTTAGGGTCAAATTGTAATCTTAATGAAGTAAATAGTGAAAATCTGGAATTTTTAAAGAGATCTAGATGTAAACTTCAGATTTAAACTGTGTAGTAAAAAAAGTTTGATTTTAGAATGCTCTGTTACTGTGATCACAAGACTATATACATGCATTTATACATGGGTTATATCTATATAACAAACTTTTGTATATATATTCATGCTGTATATGTCTCACGCATATATATATGTGTCTCATGTAAATGCATATGTATGTGTAGGGGTGTGTGTATAATCACATAAATATTTATATACATATTTAATTTTCTGTGTGTGTGTGTATGTGCATGTATATGTACATGTGTGTGTACACACACATATGCATGGTTGTTTTGTTCCCTATTCTAAAAAAGAGACTTTATGGGTCCTCAGATATTTAACTTAACAGACTGGAAGTCCAACCGTATATTCATCAGAAGAATTAAGGTACATGTGAGAAAAATGATTTGTTGGATTTTTAAAGATGCTATTATGGTCTGTTTATAATTTGCTTTTAAGTAGGGAAAGTCTGTTAAAACATCTGGTAAGGGTACAATTAAACTTTCCCCTTTAACATCATTCCATCCATGAAGTACTTGGAAGGACTATGTTAGGTGACCTCAGACCATACAACAATTACAGTTACTAGGTTCAGTGTTTCAGCCTTCATTGTAAGATTTCACTAACAGTGCTGTTTTCGGTGCTATTGCTAGGGAGTAAAAATTATCTGAAATTTAAAAGGATTGAATTGTTTTGGATGGCATTTTGGACTTGTATCATATAAATGAAATAGGATTTCATTTACATAAATATTTATGATCCAAATATTATCTTATCACAAGCCAGATTCTACTAACTTTGCTCAAGCGAAATAATCCTTTACAAGGAACTCAAGTGACTTGAGCAAGATGTTCACAAAGTCAGACACTATTTCATTGGTACAGAAATCACAAGTTTCTGTGTAACTTGTCGAAAGATGACAGATTATGAAATGTCTTCTTAATCTTCCTCTGCAATCCAGATTTGCCATTGAATTATTTATCCAGCATTGTGGAAAGCATTGTTATCCTGGCTTTCTGTAGGCTTGTCATCCAGACATCATGTCCAGTTTCTCATGCCCAGGTTGTGTTCAAGTCTTGCAGACATTTTTGTTTAATTCATCTGACAGTCACATCCTTTCTCCTACCTGAAACTTTCCCAAAGAGCCTACTTATCTCATATTTAAATGGCTGAAATAGTTTTTTTACTCATTAGACCTCACAATGCATTTTTACTGATTTTTCTAGAATACTATTGCAACATTTTTGTCAGTCTTACTGTGAGCACATGATCCCTCTCCTCAGCTTCCTGAAGTTCCCACTTCAGTACATCAGAAGTTATTTGCCTTTGTTTTCAAGGTTTCTACAGTCTTTCTTCACCTTGAGCCTTACTTCTTCCAGTGTGAGATCCTGAGAGGCTGACTCATGTGTCTGCGTAACCCACAGCAACATTTTCTGTCACTCATTTCTTTGATTTTCAAACCATGTCTTTCTGCTTTCTCCCACAGTGCCATTCATGCTTGAAAACAGCTCATGCAGGTACCGTGTAACCTTCCTCTCATCTGTGTGTAGAACTTACCATGGCAGAAAGGTTTGCAGAAATTCTTGACATCAATGATGCTTCAGAGAGCTCTGCCCTACTGCTTACGCTGTTGAATGCTCTTGTTTAATGGTTTCTTTGTCTTCCCATGTCAGTATCCTCGAGTTTTTTCATATAAACCAGAATTATGCACCGTCTTTTTGTTTTGTGTACAGCACCTGTACAGAGATCCCTAATCTTTAACTAGAATTCCTGGGGTCTGTGGTACTAGAAGTAAGAAGTTATAAAAAAAGGTTTTCTTGAAAGTGACAAGAATATTAACTCCTGACGCGTATAGCAAACAACATTTTGCTGAGATGCACTATGAATCACACAGCTACTGAGTTTGCTTGTGCATCCTGAGCTGCTTTATTCTTTTCAAATTAGTTCCTGAAGCTAATTGGGCAGATGTTGATTTTTGAGCAACAGATAAAAACTGTCTTTTATGTGTCTGATTTTCACAACTCATTGTAAGAGCCTTACAATGGTCTACTTGTCAAACTTACGTTTCATAAACTAATTTGCTTGTTAGTTAAAAAAAGCATCTTAGAAATTTACCTCCTATAATAGTTTGTCGGTTTATTCTTCTAAACGTTCTGGACCACCACATGCATCCCTGCAACTTTAAAAGCTAATGGTTAAAACTGACAACAGTCTCAAATTATATAGTGTTATGATCTTTGTGTATTTTTTTAATGGAAATTTGTATCAGCCTAAAAGCTCTAAAATTTTATTTTTAAATTGTACTACTCAGTAAACAAACTAAAGTATTTCTTATTCCATTGCATTTTTTCCTTACTTTGTCTGGGTTTTTTTTTGCTTATCAGAGTGGTCTTTGAATGATGTGTGGTCATGTATATCATGGTTATAACACACGCTATAAAAAAGTTGAGAGGCACCCCAATCCTTGTTCTCCTTCTCAGACTTTCCTTCACCTTGAACACTTCTGAAATTATGATTCCTCTTTTTTATTAACAGTGTTTAGCTCTATTCTTTAATGTGTGCTCACTGCCTCCTCATTCTGCATATCTGAAAGAGACCCTCATGGCATCTCCATGAAGGGCACTGTGGGAGAAAGCAGAAAGACATGGTTTGAAAATCAAAGAAATGAGTGACAGAGAATGTTGCTGTGGGTTACACAGACACATTACAGTAAATGTGTTTTACCCAGAGGTGACCTGTACTTGCACTCCCAAGAAGTGAGACTAGATAAACTGCACCTAAAACAGGGCTACTACGTCATTAGATTGATCCACTGGTCCTTCAGTGCACTGGCTTATAGTTATTATTTTCAAAATCTGATTTTCTTTCAAGGTCCAACAGGTTACAGTGACTGTATAACTTTTAACTAACTGTACTGTGGCAGACTGATATAGCAAAACTAAAAAGTAATGAGTCAATGACAGAGGCAAGGTTTGTAGAGAAAAGCAAAAAACCTTACTGTGGTTGTAGCTGGGAATATAAATAAGCTTTGAAGCATCATCTGAAAGAGAAGCAGCAACCTGCAAGCTAGTAATGAAGGGATGAGTTCCAAAGTACTTTGGCTTTGTCAGTGAGTTCAGCACACATTACATATTTGAAATTAATCTTTATCCTTGTTTTCTGTCATTAGGCTGTTTCAGAGTGCTCCTTGAAACCTTGTGTGGAAACAGGACTGTTAGGCAGGAAGCAATGCTTTTTGCTGCAATTTCTTCACCCATCTAAAATGGTGTTTAGTGGCTGCTGTGGTGAACAGGATTCACCTTCTCATTACCCATCACCATATCTGGTTTGTCTTCTCAGTGCCTCTCACTCCATCACAGCTAGGGACAGATAAGGAAACTTAAGACAACATGAAAGAAATGGAGAAGGCAGTTGCCTGATCCAACAGTTTCTCAGCCCACAATGGTATGAGTAGTATAGATAAGAGAGACTTTTTCAGACAGGGAGAGAAATGAGAAGAGGAAGGATAAGACCTGGATGGGGAAGGGACGTTCTTCAAGGAAAGTTTGGAACAAAACGGTATTAACTATAAGGAGCTAGAAGAAAAAAATATTTAATTGGAGAGAGAAAAGGGGAGAAGAGCATCATAACAGTAAAGGATTTTGAGATGAGTCAGACTGAAGAGGAGAGAATTTGACTGAAGGAAAAAGTCAATAAAGAAAAGCTGAGTCAAAGACCAAGAGGAAAAAACGTGTCTTCCTTTCCATATTTTTTTCTCTAACATCTGAAAACATAAATATCTTGTTTCTGTTAGATATTTGTGCCCTATTTTTCTTTCTAAAATAACATCATTGGCCCTGACAGTCTTTCAGCAATTATGGATGTTTCAAAACAAATACCTATATTGTAAGCCTGAGGAGAATATCTATTCATTTTAGTGTTACACATTTGGGAAGTACAGTGGATTTTGTTTGTTTTAGAGCACATGGTAAATTAGCATTTATTCGAGTCTCAAAATATTGACAATGTACAAGCAGAACATTTTTACAATCAAAACTTTTCTGTATTTTCTCACCGAGGTGTTGGGTAGTTGAAGAACATGGGATCCCGTAAGATGCAATATTGCAAAGAGTGTCCTGACAGAAACATATATGCATTTGCACATAGGCAGGGAATGGTATACCAGAACCAGTGGAATAGACGTAACTTGAGTAGATAGCTTGCAAGTACTTGTTTTGTCAGTTGGCAGGGTTAGCACAAAGGACACAGACACCAGATTAAAGAAATTAGCTTGTATTTACTTATGTTTAAAGTGATAAAATAATGAGAAAAATAGTACAGTGAAAATAAAGATTTACCAAGATAAGGTAAAGCAGCAAAATAATAAGTGAACTACTATTGCAAGCAGAAAGTAAGGTAATGCACCTAATAATTACTACGTAGAGTTGGCGATAGTGATTAAGAAAGATACATCACCAATTCCCCTATTAATACGTTACCATCATCCAGATCCGCAGCTGCTGGGAAGCCCATTTGCAGTGAGGATTTGGAGTACTTTTCCCGGCAATTGGGAAATCTCTATACAGTGCGTCCGCTGTACAGATGAGGCTTGCAAATTTCCCTGCAAACGGTCCTTGGTTTTATACAGTTGAATGAACAACTTTCCATCTTAAACTGCGAAAAACATTTGATGTAGTTTTTTGCTTGTTAACTTCCATCTCAAGCCTGTCTGGGGTGAAGAGAAGGGAGATAACAAGAACAAAAGAATCTACTAATCTTGATTATGCATTTCTCAACAAAGCTTGTCACAACTTGTCACATTCCTTTGCTGTCTGTGGTGACAGGGCACATCTGTGCTTAATTTTGGCTACTGTTACGCAATAGTATATTTCTGCTGGCTAACCTTACACCGCAAGCACTACAGCAAAGCTCTGTAATCATTACAACAAAACTTTTATAAACTGGCATATATTAATAAGGTAATACATTGCATATGTGATCAATATTATACATATTAGATATATTGTTAGGTTGTGAGGTTCATCTAGAGGTCAACTTTTGTTCAGGGCTTCACTGCTCAGGCCCTAGTGTTTCAGTGCTCAGTATAGTGTACATGTCCCAGGCTGATGAATGTGCAGTATGCATGCTTTAGAACTAATCTGTGCATAAACTGTGGTCAGTTGTGAGGATATGGAATTATAAAGCAAATTGCAACTGAATGATAGAACACAGTTTATAACATTCATCCACAGGATAGCATTTACATATATTTGAAAAAGACTCTTTGATCCTGCATTTAACTTGGAAACTGTTGATACAAGAAGAAAAGAGAACTGTGACTTAAAAATATTCTGACCTAACACATCTCTCTTTCCTGCTTTCTACCCAGGTTACTCAAAGCCTCACCCAGCCTGGCCCTGAACACCTCCAAGGAGAGGGCATCCACAGCTTCCCTGAGCAACCTGTTGCAGCGCATCACCACCCTCACAGAGAATTTCTTCCTAATATCTAATCTAAATCTGCCCTCTTCCAGTTTAAATCCATTACCCTTTGTCCTGTTGCTACATGCCCTAGTAAAAAGTCCCTCCCCATCTCTCCTGTAGACCCCCTTCAGGTACTGGAAGGATGCTATAAGGTCTCTACAGAGCCTTCTCTTCTCTTGGCTGAACAACCCCAAGTCTCCCATCCTGTCCTCATAGGGGAGGTGTTCCAGCCCTCTGATCATCTTCATGACCCTCCTCTGGTCCTGCTCCAACAACTCGACATTTTTCTTGAGTTGGGGGGCCGAGACCTGGACGCAGTACTCCAGGTGGGGTCTCACGAGAGAAGAGTAGAGGGGCAGTCACCTCCCTCGACCTGCTGGCCATGCTTCTCTTGATTCAGCCCAAGATCTGGTTGGCTTTCTGGGCCATGAGCGCACACTGCTGACTCATCCTGAGCTTCTGATCTACCAGCACCCCAAGTCCTTCTCCTCAGGGCTGCATCCTCCTCTTCAGGATTACCTTCCCTGTATCCAGCTTAAATTCAGAATGTGGAAATGTATCAAGATAACTGGATTGTTGTGCTGAAGTGGAGCTGTAATTCTGTAGCACATACCTGAGGATTGTCTGAGGGGTTTTTTTTAATGTTTGTTTCACATATGTTTTGGGGTTTTTTTAAAGTCATTTAAATAGAAAAATGTCTTTCCACACCACTCTGCTGTACTTGCCATATGCAACAACATATTCTCAGCTCAGGAGCAGCCATATAAGATTTTGTGGCTAAAAAAAAGAGCAGCATTTAATATTTTACATCAACCTAGTAGCAATTCTGTGATTCTTCTGCTCTTAAATTCTTTAAATATTTTTTTCACTGTGTAAACTGTAGGTTCAGAAGATGTGGCCTAATTTTCACCTTTCTCTTTGACTAAACACATCAGATTATGGCAAGAAATCATGTCAAGGAGTTGAATATCTTGACACAGGAGTAGTCTGGTACAAAATGGTCTTTTTGATGTAAAATCTCTAAAGTACAGGATTTGCAGATCAAGAGGTCCCCTTGTTTTGTGCACTTAAATATTTTGCATGTTTTTATCCATTTACTGTTGCAAATGTGGATATCACTTTTTTTTTTTCACTTGCATGGATATAAAAGGGCATTTTTCCCTCCTATCCCCATCTGGTATAAACTAAGCTGACATTTATTTCCACATAACCTTGTGTACCCTGCTCTTTTTGTTGTAGCAAGTGAAAACTACAGTGAGGAAAAACATCCATCAGAAAACATAATTTTTTTTCCTTTCTGTCTTTAATCTGCTTTGTACCTACAAAGTCTGTGAATTCTTTGGCTGTAAAGGAAAGCAGTATACTGCCGACAGCTCAGTCCTCCAACAATGTCAATCAATAAGGTTCCAGACTAAAAAAAATCTGAGTACTACAGATTTTAGATTTTAATTTCATTTCTGCTCCCACCCATCAGTTTCAAAATAACCCATCTTTTTACTTGGTTAATATTTCTTTCTCTGATGCTTAGACAATTTCTCTTATACTTCAAAGTCCTACCATGTTCTATGCAAGGCTTTCCTAACAAGACCCTCAGGAAAAATACAACTAAGATAAAAATGCAGAGTCTCAGTTGTTCTCGCTGCTGTTCATAAGCTTTCTGACAGAATAGATTGTTGTGTGGAAAATGCTGATTTAATAGAACTGAAGTTATTAATATTGATACTAAATGAATGGAAATCTACTTCCTTAGGAGACAACTTACCTCTCTGATCTCCTGTTTCCTCATAACCTGACCATGATTTGCAGGCTTGATAGTAATTTCCAAGTTCAATTGATGCCAATTTTCCTTCTGTTTAGATCCCAATAGGGAACTAGAGATCTCAGAGCTTCTGAGGATCACATTTACCACGTGACTAATTTTATCAGTTGCCTGCCTTGAGGACATCAAGACTTCCCTGGTTAACCAGAGGACCTGACAGCCTGTTCTTGTTATTGCCAGTTCAAGAAGTTACTGACAAGCCAAGAGAACCAATCAGCCTGGATGCCCATGAACTCACTTTTGTTCCAAAATTTCTTGACTTCTATGGACTTCTTTGCCATGGAAGGTACTGCTTTATTTAAATCCATTTATTGATACAGCCATTTATTTCTAACTTTTTTTGCTGAAACACCAAGGTATTTCTAATGAGATTTTTAAATAGCTGCTTCTCACAACAGAAATTATAATGTATATATCAAATTACCTAGGTATGAAAACAATGTACTAAGAGAAACTAAGCAACTTCTACCTTTTCTGTTCCTAAAAGATTGTAAAGCAGTGCTGCAGTATAATGCAGATGTTCAGAAATACTTTCAAGACTTACACTAAGGTGCATTTACCATGTAAGAATTCAGCTCCTTTGTATTCTAGATAATTTAAGGAACTTCAATTTTTCTATGTGAAATTAATCCCAGTCTTTACAAGTATAACTAGCAAAATGTTAGTGCTGCAGTTTCAAGGGTATTTTCGAATATGTTTATTATTATTATTATAGGGATCTGAATGGAAAAAAAGCCTGAGACACATGCCTGTGTTTGGGAATCAAACTGCATGGTTTCAGGAACTATCACTACAAACAACCAAAATATTGGCTTAGTTAATGACAAGAGAAGGTCTAATTACAAAATTTCAGAAATAGATAATCTGTTTAAGGCTAGATTTGCACTGATCTGGCTAAATCCTGAATTTCCCACAAAAATACTGAAAAAATATTCTTCCACTAAATATAAAAAACAATGTAAACACAGCAGCATGATGCTGCCTTTGAATTTATAATATTCTCGAATTTGTCTCAGTTTTCCAAACTCATATCTTGTTGTATAAATATCATCCTTTTCTGAAATGTTTTTACTCTTCTGTAATGTAATTTAGCATTTGATTTGCATCTTGAAACCAAACCACTTCAATGGACGAGTAACGGATTTTCTATTTCACCCTCTTACAGATTAGCAATTTTGGGGTATTTCAAAGTGATCTACTTTTGCTAAAATTTTTTAACTTTTGTTTAGTAATTTCTCACTTATAATCAGGTGTTACAGCATCGAGCCATTGACTTTTTAATTGCTTTCTAATATTTTGAAATAATCCTCTGTTTTCCAGGTCTCCTGTCTTCAGGAATGAAAAGACAGCAACAGCACTTGATCTCTCTTAAATTTTGCCTTTCACTTTACTAGTAGTCTATTATTCCCTCTCTTTCTATTAGATTACTAAATTTTAAAAGGATTTCATTTATTTTGCACTTCCATTCTCCACTGTTAGGCAGGAATTACTTACAAGACCTTCCAAATTTTAGCTAGATCTCAACTGAAATCTGGAAATCACTAGTGATGTCTAAACTAAAGGGGAGAGGGGAGAGAGGGTTGGGGTGGGTGGAGGAATCATTTTCTGTGTTCTCCGGTATGTACAGTTCAACCCAGTTCAAAAAGATCAGCATCAGTTAAATCTACAGTTCTGGCTGTGATTGTCCCCAAATTCCCAGGGCTACTGTGCTTGTAATAGTAGGCTAATTCATTCTACCTGATCAAGTGCTTTTTCTCACCAGAAGGATGCCCTCTTTGAACACAGGCATGTCAAAATAACTCCTTTTTCTTACATGACAAACTCATTTCTACATCTATCCTGCTGTTTTCAGACACCCGTAGGGCATTTGAACTGTATAGTGATGAAACAAATCTGGGCAGTTGAGGAATCACTCACAGACAATTTCAGTGAAGCTACTGAACATGTGGATGGATACCTTTTTTAGCTGTAACACGCAAACTAAGACATTTCTCAGTGGACAGGGGCAATGTTTCTGTAAATTATTCACACGATGCAAACTCTTACCCAGTTGTGAATATCCCACAAAAAAGGCACTAATGCCCATCAGTGAATCCCATTTCACAAGGTTTTATTTCTCAACTTTTGTATAAATGCATTACTATACTTTTTTCTCTTCATCAGTAGAAAATACCAGAATTTTCTGACTGAACTCTGAACTGTGATGGATTACTAAAACTAAGGCTTACCTAATTGATGCATTGTATCATGGCATCTAAACCTGAATATTTTATGTATTCATTTGTTCCACAAGAAAAAAAAAAAATCACACTTTCTATGAAAATCATACACATCATTAAAAAAAGTATTCAAAAACCATTTATACCCAGAGAACAATTTTGACAGAAAATATTGATCAGTCCCATTTACATATTGTTAATGCTGATTGTTAATTGGATGTATCTGGAAAAAATACTGTATCTGAATTTGGTATCTTTATTAATGACACTATGTAGCTCTGAAGCTCAGAGATCCTTAGTACTCAGAGCTCAGTTAGTTTCCCCATGGAAATGAGTTTTGACCTCCAAGGATTAATATAGACTTTGAGTGTTAACTAATGACAAACTACTATTAATGTATCTGGTATTTGACGTGTTGCCCATTCCTTTCTTAAAATTCAAATGCTTTTTCATACTTGGATGTAGCTACCTATACTCAACTAATAAAAGAATTCTGAATATAATGCTTATATCAAACAACTCTGGAAGGAAAATTGACTTCCACTTCAGGGAAAGCAAAAATGCCCACCTGAATACCAGTTAAGATTCAGATAATTTATACATGTATGCTGTGAATTTTACATTTCCATGGGAAACACGCAAGTTAGGAAATGGTGGAACAAGATTGCTTCCTTGATTTTTTTTGTACATCCTTCTTCTGCATATGTATTCATATCACATAATCACATGGTAATCTTTCACAGGAGTCATGCCTCATTCAGGAAGAATGGGGACTGTGGTATGGAATGAATCATAGCTTTGTAATAGCTAAAGCTGTTAAACAAAGGACTGCTGCTTTTTTTTTTTTGTTAGAATATTGGGACATGTAACCCCAAAAAAAGGAAGTTTTATGGTTATAATAGTATTCTAAATCCTGCTGAACTCCAGGATTTTCTTGAGTGTTTCTTGTTTTCCTGCAATTTAGCCTCTGAAATCCATGAAATCCATTGATAAGATCTTTTAAAAAATAAGTTGTTTGATTTTTGTGGAATATTCCTTTGAATTAATATGCAATGGAGAATCCCAGGCGGAAGTGAATTGTTCTGTATTTAGTGCGGAACCTTGAATGGTGAGCTGTAAATAATACATGGAAATACACAGTGACTGAGGATGAAAAAACGTTTTTTAATTCAGTAATTGCTCATTCAATGCCACCATTCATTGTGTGCCCTGAAAGAGCAATATGCAGTCAGAAACTTGAAATCTGTGTTAGCAAACACAGGGGCAATTAAAGTTGACCAGATTATTTGACTGAAGTTGACTCACGTCCACCCACTGTGCATTACAGGGAAAGCAAACATATGCTTATTTGAACCCATGCATATATAAATATCTTCAGTGTTCTCTTATATAATTGGGTCTCCAATCTGCCAACTATCACATAAAAAATTTTTGCCCCTTTATTGGGTTTAATGAATGGAGCAACAATGATTCTCTTCACGGAAGACCAAAATTAATATTCAGAATTCTGAATTATCTCAATGTCCTCTCAAATGGTATTAAAACTTTACTCTGTCTACTACAAATACCTTACATGTGAGTTTCTAGAATCACACTTGGGGTTTTTCGCAAGCATAAGATTTTGACAAATATGAGAGGATTTCTTCTTTTGCCTCTTCCAAAAGATGGATTCCACTTTTAACAGAAAATATTCATTCTTAAATGCATGCCTTTGCAAATTTTAAATCAGGTTTCTTTCATTCTCTATTGCTTCAGTCTTGAAGAATCTTCTTTCGTTTTCCTATGACATCCTTATTATCTTTCATATTATGTTACTCCTGTAATACTTCCTACTCCTTGGGGTATAGGTCATTCCTGAAGACCAATAAATAGGTTATTTCATACTATTCAGTTCTTAGGCAAAACCTCATCTTGTCTGCGTGAACCAATAATTTCTAATATGGACCTACTCAGACTATCTTCATGAAATCCAAATATATCACATCTATTTAAGTTCCTCATCTAGAAAAAAATCAAATAATTTTATGCAGAAAAACATTGGATAATTCTTGCACAATCTATCTTCTGAAAGTTCAGATTTTATCTTATCATTTAGCTTTCTTATGCTGGAGAAGAAAAAACAGCACCACAAAACCCACAAAACCAATGTCCTCAATATTTATTATAAACCCTGCTAACAATTTTATTGAAGTCCTAATGCAGTTTTCATCACTGACTACTTTATTACATAAAGTCAATAACTGTTTTCAGAAGTGTATCTTTTTAAATTTACCTTTCCATTTACACTTCTCTTTCCTAAAAGTAAAATCCATCCTTTGCCTATATACACTATATGCAGCATGTACAATTTTATTTCCTTGAAAGTAACCTTGACAAAATGAAAACAACAGAAAAAAAAATGATCATAGGCATGGTTCTGGTGTGTTCTATGACTGGCTTCTCTGCTGACTTTAATGTTTGCTTGATTTAATCAACTGCAATGATTCAGTTGCAGTTGTCTAAGTGTCATTATCCTGTAGGGCTGTCCTTTCTTTTTAGATGGCATTTAATTTTCAGTTGTATAAAAATATTCTGCCTCTTACATGGTATTCTAGAAATGCTTCATGACATCCATCCTCAACGTTTTTGATGGTGAAACAATGCCTGGCTCCCCTATGTCTTTACTTATTACACTGTAAAATGTAAGCTGTGCATTCTATCCTCTACATACGTTTTGCATGTTAATAAATATAGATCAGTTCATTTCATATTTCTGTGCTGCAAGTCAGAATTTAAATATCATTCTGTCCTTGATGCTCTGATAAACATACTTGTAAATGCAGTCATGGCACCTTCCCTCACCTTCTTTCCACTTATTCCAAGAACTCAGTACTTGCTTTCTTGTTTAAAGATACAATTGTAAGATAAAATCATTATACTACTTTGCCTTACTTAATAACACTCTGTTGGTTTTGTATGCCACATGTAACCTGGGGAGGCAATACCTCACTGTGAAAATTACGTATGGATAGGTCCGCAGGCTGGAGAGGCTACAATATAAAAATATCTTTTGGCAAAAATTCTATAAATCAGAGTGTCACTCACTTTTCTTTATGTAACAAATCACTATGTAGAAGGCCAAACTTGTATCTTTGTTGTCATTTCTAGAAATAAAAGAGTACCAGCCTTTTAAAATAGGTTAAAGTAGCTGTGTAAATTATAAAATAATTACAGGAAGAGGATTTATTTTTCCATGCACAGGAAAAACTGTTAGAGAAGAAAGCTCAGTTATACTTTTTGAAAGTTTTACTACTTACTGGAAGACACTAGAAAATGTGCACTTTGTTTCTTCATAAAGTCTGGATGCTACAGAATCAACTTGAAGACATATTTTGCAATGAATGAAATATTAAATCTGAACGGGTTAGATCTGATTTTGTCTTTAGTAACAATCAATTTTATGGTAGTGGGAAAAGCTGGATCACTCAGTGTCACTATGAGTCAAGGCTCAAATTGTTGCAGTGGCTTAAGACAATGCAAACCTACAGAGATCACTTGCCAGCTCTCTTCAGAGCTCACTTGCAGCAAAATTACATGAAGTGTCCAGGTGTCCAGCAAGTTCAATGCAAAGTCCAGCAGTCTCGGTTAAACTGTTCCCAGCAGTGAGCTAAACCAAATGGCTGAATACTGCTGTTGTTGAAACCTGTGTACATACTTCATTCTGTGAATATCCACGCATGGGATGAATTAATGACAGCTGAGTCTCTGCAATTGTGTGCAAGTACTGTATGTTTAGCTTATGCCATATGTAAGGTACCAGTACCTTGATTTAAATCTCTTTTACTGAGATTTAAGTAATTATAAAAGGGGCTCAATAGGGCTCGCATTATTACCAGAGATCAGACCATGTGCAATAATTTACTGAGCCACTGCAGCTTGATTGATGTGCGCGTGAAAGCTCTGTTTCGCTATCTGAAAAATAGTGATAGCATTTCCTCTCAGTTCTCATCAGCACACTGCTTCAAAATGTAAACTGTTACATAAAATGAACCAAGCACTAAAATGCTGACACCCTTTGGAAAAGATAAGTGAACACTTTAAGTCTGCCAGAGAAAGAAAAGCAATCATGTACAACATTAATATTTCCTTTCCAAGATGTGAAAGTGTAGTGTGGATCTCTAAATACTAGAAACTTTACAAAAGGGTCAAATCTTTAACAGCATGAGAAAATAAACAAGAGCATATTATAGTAACAGCTTTTGTCTAATTAGGTGTATGTGTCTTTAACATGTTGGTGTGTTCACATGTATGCAGTTGTACAAAATTTCTTATTACTTTCTTGATAAATTATCTGACAGACAGTTTGAGGTTACTGCAAAAGTGAACTTAACTCTACAGTCATTCTGTGAACAGCAAGATTTATTTGTCATAATCAAAGTTTAATATATGCAGTCTGTCTTGCAAAGAGCAATAGTGAGGAAAAGGGAGTGAAGAAAAAGGGAAAAGTGTAGCAGATCACAGTTTATACTTTCGAGAGTATCCCAGCTTTACTCTGCTTGCACTGTTTAAAAAAAAGAATGATCAAAGGACTGGAAGTGCAACGTCCTTTGAGATTTGCCTGGCAACTGCTATGTGATGACTAGCTTTTGTGCTGCTTGAGCAGCAGTCTGTTCTGTGCACTATCTGGACTCTCCTTATTGCTCATTTGTCAAACCTGCTGCTATGAAAAGAGCTGGGGTGGAGGTCAACTTGTAAAGTAACAGCAGCAGAAGCAAAGAGATGTGCTCTCTGCTTTGGTGAGGTACTTATCAGTTCTTCTTCTATAATGCAATTAATCACCCCCTTGGACTGAATAAGTGCCGAACTTTCCTTCTTTTGCACTCTGACCTGTCCACAAGAGGTGCTAAAGGAAAACTTTTATTTCAGCTGTACTCCCAACGAGTCCAAGAATCTGTAGGGATCCTGTGACTGAGGGATGAAAAATAGATGTTGATCTTTTCTGAAAATTCAGAATCATAGAATCATATTTTATTCATAATTTATAAAATCTCTGAACAATTTATATTGCTAATGAACACTGAGGTTAACTTACACATCCTTCTCAATTCTGTCTGCCTCTTTATTAATCCTCTTTATATCCTCAATAGGTCTTACAGGCCCGAGGGTTTGTCAGATTAAAGATTAGCGGGTGTTTTATCTACAGGTTTTCTGCCAATAAATAATTAAAACCAATACACTCACATGAATGCAGCTTTCAATTATTCCTTCATGCACACTAATCTTTCTTCCGTTTACCCCATGCAATCTGCTTCTATCGGTTTTCTGTGTAAGCCTGAGGGTACTGAGTAACAATTTGTGGGTTTTTCCTCTTGTATTATCATTATCCATTAATTGTCTACACACTTGCTGTTACACACAGTGTCCTCTCCTCCCACGTGTACACAGAGACACATGCTAAACTTCTTAAAACATCTTGTTTCAGCATTTCAATGACACATGCCTTTCATGTAGCACCCTGTGATCACTATCTTCCTTACGGCTACAAAACAACAGGTTTTTTGTTCAATATACTTGCATAGCACCTACAAAGTATTACTCCTTTTAGTATAAAAGTAAATGAAACTAACATACCAGCCTTGGAAATGTATCCACAAAAATATCTTTGAAGAGGTAAGGGAAGATGCTGAGAGTACTCTGTGGGCCAACTGAAAAACGGCAAACAGCATAAGAAAAACTTGATTAATCCTCCTTTTTTTTTTTTCTTTAATATTTACTAAAACTGATACGGGAATTTTCTATCCAGTATTGCCTAAAGAGACTGCGTGCTTTCCACACAGTTCAGAATTACTTCAGGCAATTAATGATTTTGTCCAAATTATTCTCTGTTGAAACAAAACTTTCTTTTTCTTAAACCTAATCACAGCATCCCTTCTGAGCTGACACAGAATTTCTTCTCAGCGGAACTGCAGGTCACTTGTGGTTTGGGTGACTCATCTTCCTGATGCAGTCCTGGCCGCATCCTTTGCCAGGTGGCTCCCTCTTCCCTTGTGCTTGGCTGATGTGATGAATCCCGGGGGATGAGTTTGGCTGAGAAGCCTGCACCAGGGGCAGCAGTACAGGCTGCAGGCTTCATGGGAGAACAAATGCTGGGGAAACACCAACTTACTGGACAAGAGTGTAACGATAAGTGAAGCTAAAACTATTTTTGCTTAAGTTTAAGCAGCCAAACGAACAACCAAAATGATCATTTCAGTTCAGAAACTGCTGTAGTGAAAGACTCAGCTTTCATTGGAAGCAGGGAAATGAAATGTTTCAGAGAATAATCTTTGGGAAACTTCCCCGTTTTCCATCATTATTTAGAATGAAAACAAATGTCAAGTTGCCCATGCAGTAAAGATTCTCATTTTCTGTATTCCCTGATGTTACTTCTTCTTGATAGTTCAAACAAATGTTCAAAAATGATAATTTAAAAAGAGATTTATTTTTAAAACAAAGATTTTTTGTTACCTTTAATACGAAAATATGTTTTAATTCCCAATAAAATACTTTGTTGTAGTTTTTAAGAAAACAGAAATATGAGGACATATGCGCATGCAAATGCATGCATGTACATGTAAATGTAATGTAAATGTAGAATCAGAGAATCATGGAATCATAGAATGGTTTGGGTTGGAAGTGACCTTAAAGATCATGTAGTTCCAACCCCCCTGCCATGGGCAGGAACACTTTCTACTGGCCCAGGTTGCTCAAAGCTTCATCCAACCTGGCCTTGAACACCTCCAGGGATGGGGCATCCACAGCTTCTCTGGGCAACCTGTTCCAGTGCCTCACCACCCTCACAGTAAATAATTTATTCCTAATATCTAAACTAAATCTATCCTCTTTTAGTTTAGAACTGTTACCCTCATTCTATCACTACATGTCCTTCTAAAAGGTCCTTCTCCAGCTTTCCTGTAGGCAACCTTTAGGTACTGGAAGGCTGCTACAAGGTCTCCCCAGAACCTCCTCTTCAGGCTGCACAACCCCAACTCTCTCAGCCTGTCATCATACAGGAGGTGCTCCAGCTCTCTGATCACTTCTGTAGTCTTCCTCTGAACTTGCTCCAACAGGTCATGTATTCCCTGTGCTGAGTACTCCAGATCTGGATGCAGTACTGCAGGTGGGGTCTCATGAGAGCAGAGTAGAGGGGGAGAATCACCTCTCTCAACCTGCTGGTCACAGTTCTTTTGATTCAGCCCAAGATACAGTTGGCTTTATGGGCTGCAAGTGCACATCACAGGCTCATGTTCAGCTTCTCATCAACAAACATGCCCAAGTCTTTCTCCTCAGGGCTGCTCTCATTCTGTTCTGCTCCCAGCTTGTATTTGTGCTTTGGATTTCCTTGACCCAGGTGCAGGACCTTGCAGTCGGCCTTGTCAAATTTCATGAGGTTTGCATGAGGTCCCAGTGCTGACCCCTGTGGAACACCACTCATCACTGCTCTCCACTTTGACATCGAGTCGTTAGCCGTAACTCTTTGAGTGCAACCATCCAGCCAATTCCTTATCCAGCGTGTGGTCCTTCTTTCAAACCCATGTCTCTCCAATTTAGAGACAAGGATGTCGTGCAGGACAGTGTCAAATTCTTTGCACAAGTCAAGGTAAATGACAGCAGTTGCTCTTCCCTTATCCACTACTGTAACCCTGTCACAGAACATCACCAAATTTGCCAGGCATGATTTGCCTGTTGGCTGTCACCAATCATCTCCTTATTTTCCATGTGCCTTAGCACAGTTCCAAGGAGGATCTGCTCCGTGATCTTGGCAGGCAGAGAGACGAGAGTGACTGATCTGTAGTTCCCTGGGTATTCCTTATTTCCCTTTTTAAAAATGGGGGTTATATTTCACCTTTTCCAGTCATTGGGAACTTCACCAGACTGCCATGACTTTTCAAATATGATGGATAGTGGCTTAGCAACTTAGGCAGGGGCTGAGACTATGCCACTGGTAATGCCCATAATCGGTGGTTGAGGTGAAATACCTTTTATTTATAATTTGTTGTGAAATACCTTTTTCTTATAATTTGTTGTCAAAAACCAGATTCCTTCTTACTGACACATTTCACAAAGTTATCCTGACATCAACTAAAGTTTGTCTGAAAAATCTTCTTGGACCTACAATAGATTTTGTGAGCAAAGTTCTGTGGACCAATTGCCCTTGAGAAAGTTATTGCTAAGTGCTTTCACTTAGGACACAGAAAATAAGGTATTAAGTCCTTTATCCCCCAGACATGTATTCAAAACTAAAATTTTCATGCATGCTACGAGTATCAGCTCGTCTAAAATTGGCTGTCTCTCCCTTTTCTTCCCAAAACCTCTTGAAAGACTGTTTTGTTCACATCAGGAACTGAAAACAAATGCCAGAACTCTGACATTTATCATAAGATGGAAATCTTGTTTTCCATCCAGCTGTATTCAATACTTCAGGGGAAAGAGACAACAGGCATTCATCTTTATTTTTTGTGTATAAATTGTATTAAAGAACTATTTTTCCAGAGACTTCTGTGGGCTTTGCAGTGGTCAAGAGACATAGTTAATGTTGTCTGGAAGAATCATTCTCTGCAGAAAAACTGAGACAGGTAATAAACTGACTTTATAATCTATTTTATATAACTAAAGACTTCTGTTACCAAAGCTAGCTCTTTCTGAAGAACTGAAGTATATAACACATTCTGGCAAACTATTGAGATAGATAGAGTAAGAGAATATGTCTCCTTCAGAATCAATGGAGTTGTGCTGTTTTGTACCAAGTCAGCAGTTGTCTCCTCTGCCTGATGGGTCTTGCTGTTTTAGTTTGGGCATTTTGTGTATCACTAAGCTCAGGTGTGACAGGCTACTTTAAAGCTTGTCCTCTTTGCAGAGGATGATGGCAGCAAAGTTACTCTGTGTGAATAGCCTAGTATCACAGCTTCAGAGGAGAAGATCCACAAATTCCCCAGGGTAGCCTGAAAAGTAGAGTCCTTATACAGATATACTAACTAGCTTGAGCATTTGTGAAACAAAATTATAATGAAAGTTAATTCAAGTCAAAGATACTTAGTCTTTTTCTTATTCCTCTAAATCAGTCGGGTCTTTTTTTATTTCACTAGTTTCCTCTGAAGATTTTTCTTGCTCAAAAAGATGACGAAGAATCACGGGTGTGGTATTTTGAAGTCTAGCACTCTCCTAGTCTGTGCATCAGAGTTATGGCTACTGTGAGTGACACCTACCGCAGCAAATATCTCTAGGACAGGTTGTTAAAAAGTTCTGAGAGAGATACCTGAAAATTACCCTTTGCAGTTGTATATGGTGTTTACTTATCTAAATAGCAACAGCTATCTTTGTAAAGGTAGTCCAAGTACACAATACTTCTGCCTATGCAAAGACTAATTAATGAACACTAGGAAAAATTAGAGATATTCCACTCTAAAGGAGTAATTGACAGATGGCATCATTATTTTTCTGAGTTCTGCTCATGTTCCTTTACATTTTCCTAGTGCATGGAATGTTAATTTAAGAGCATAAACCATACTCTAGTGAGAATGAAAAGTCTACTTAAATTCCTATAGCCCTGATTTTAGAAATATTGAATAAATCTGCATTGCCTCTAAGTATTAGCTTTCTTTTAAATATTTGCATTTATTTATCATCAATAGAGTTTTAATTTCTGCAGGATTTTATGGGGAAATAGATTGTCATTAAAGGGTAAATCTGATAGAAATTTAATAAAACGATACAAAAAGTAACATTTTTTTTTTTAATTGAAAATAAACACACATCAAAGGTGATGTGGTAACAGTCAAAGCCTAGAATATATAATAAAAGGCAGCTGAACTTCATCAGTCTACCATTATCTTCATGTTTCTTTTTTACCAACAGGAATGTCTCGTATATCTAGAAAAGTAAAGCTGCGGCTGTGAATGGGTATGCAAAACCTTGGGAATCAGATGGGAGTTGTTTCCTGATGTCAGCTGTTGCAATTTTATTCCGAAATTCAGTACGACAACATTAAAGGATTTAAATAGGTGTTTGTCACTGTAACCAACTCTCCCCAGTGCTAAAATTTCAGGTGACAGTCTTACATATGAAATACATTCCTTTTGTCTTCCATAAAATGTAGCTGCAGAAGAAAGGATGGCATGGCAAGTTTTTGACAGAATATTGTGCTACGTGGTTTCCAATGGCTAGATTTCTTTTAGAACAGGCCTCTTTGTTGTGACTTGTGTCTGGTGCCTTGCACATCTGGGTGTTGAACCTTTATTTGGGCCTCTGGACAATAACAACATATGCTTCATACACATTTCAGCAAGTGTTTCTGTCTTTAAAAATGGAAACGATGGTAATAATGATTCAGTGTTTTTTTCCCTTTTTCACTCTATGTGGAAGTGTCCAAGACAAAATGGTCACAATAATCACACAACTGTAATTTAGTGATATTCTTGTTAATGGCAGTGTTCAACAAGTTAGTGTGCAGCAGTCACTAAGACACCCATAAATGAGTGACGTGATTCAGCACAGAACCTTCTTTTGACAATATAAAATAATAAAATTAAAGAGTATTTTGAAATGATAGACCCTAATGTAGTAAATGTAGGTAAGCAACTACTCTTAATGATGGAGCCTGAATTTATGGATTTACCTCATCTCATGGGTGTAAATCAGGTGAACTGTCTCTATTATTGTCTCCCATATGAACGTTCTCAGAGTAAAAAAAAACTTCTGTATTTATGGAGAAATTATATTTCTTACTACAAAGGTATTGCAAATTTGTTCAGTAATGTTCTTCTGCATATTCCAGTTCAACCGTAAGAAAAGCATAACTGATTCTAGAGGCTGCTCATATTTTCATTTTTGTTGAGATCATTAACAAAACTTCCTGTTTATGGATAAATTTTACCGTGTTTCTTGCGTCTGCTGAATTGGTACCATTGTAAGGTAGAAATGATCTAGATTAAATACGAATGAGTCATCAGACTGTTGAAATTTTGGAGCACAAAATAAATAAATAGAATTGAACATAAACACTGTTTAAAAACCAAAGTCAATTTTCAGATTTCTCTGTGATTTTTGTTAGCTTGCAAAGAAAAATGCATATGATGTTTTAAAAAAAGATAACATTTTCTTGATACAGTTATTTTGTAACTATTATACCTTTCAAGCATGAAATGTTTTCATGATCGCTCCTGCAGTTCTAAATCACTGCTTTAGTTCTTCAAGAAGAGTCAGTTCTCTAAGAAGGAGTGAAAGCAGTTTTAAAAAACCTTGGTCTTACAAAACTGGAACTGGAATCTTTCATCTCTACCCAGTCACACATTGTCATGAAACACATAAGAATCAGGGAAAAAGTTCCATTTTTTGTTTGTTGCCACCAGTGCTGCTGACATATCTCTGAGGATCTCTTAATGGTCTGAGAGCTCTTCTCTGGATGCAGTGCATTGCTTTTGTAGAACCATGTGGGCACATGAATCACACTGACTTCAGATCATAATTTGCCAAATGGAGCCAGACTTTGCCAGGGATTGTTGATTGGTACTTGTAGTTATTGCTACATGAAAAAACCTGGGGTACTCAACGACTGACTGATTAATGTGAATGTGCACTGTCAAATAAAGGATAGTGCATGATGGCTGCACGCAGAGTTGCATGAATAATGAACTTTTTTTGCTTCTGAGGCCAAGCAAAAACATTTGTTATAAAAATGCTGAAGTGAAACAGTAAAAGAAAATAAAAAAGTTTTTTCCTGACCAGAAGTGTTTTCCATGTGAAACGCAGGCTTGTGATTCGTCTGTATCCCATTCCTCTTCCCTCTCAAATTTATATTTTTCATTAAATTGCTTTGCTGATAGATAAAAACATGGATCTGGTTAGTAATATTCAATGCCTTTCCAGCTAGGACAGTATTTATTCAGAACACTAGATAACCACACACAGTAATAATAGATCTGCTAGATACAGTTCTTTTAAAGTCAGTCAAGATTTCAGATTTTACAGCCAAGTTACTGAAGGTCTTTTTGCTAACTCAATGTTTATACACTATATTTATCCTTTAACAGCACTCCATGCATTCCTCTCCAATGAAATGTTCATTCAACTAGATATTCAATACGCAAAAGCTGGTTTTGCTTGCTCAGTAGATCTATTTAGCTACCTCATGAAAATACTTTCAGTAAAGCCCCGCTTACATTTGCAAGAAATTGGCTGAAAATAATTTACGCATTTATCTCTCTCGGTCTCCTTCAAGGCAACTATGAAGCCTGTAGAGGGCACACAAGATGAACGAGTGCTTGGACAACGCTTGGCCTGTCCTCAAGGAGGCTCTGATAAGGTTTTGGTTTATGTAAACAATTCTATTAATATCTTGATGTTGTCTTGACATGTTAATTGTATGAACCCCCACTTATTCATACATTCACTCTTTTCAGTACAGTTTCAATTTTCTCATCCCCAGTTTTAACATCTTGCTGCCTAAACCAAAAGAACAGCCAACACTTTTTTGCAGTTGGTCCTTTTTCTTAAACCTACATCCTTCTCCAAGGCCACCTCCAGACTGCCCTTCCACTTCTGCTTTTGTCTCCACTTCTCTACCCCTCATTTTCAGTCAGGGAACTGAATTCCTCTCTCTAAAACACTGAGCTGCTTCTTCGTTTCAGATTTTTCTTTTAAGACATCTGCTTTTTCTAGTTTATGACTCATTATGGATAGACTATTGTTATATTTAATTTCAATTATACTACATGAAAATAACTGGCACTGCAGAAATATAATTTACAAGGTGATGCAAATATTGATGCCCTTTTCCACTTTTAGTAGGAATGTATCTAAAGTCAATTAAATTCTATTTTTTTGAAAGTGTTCTGAATATTCTGGAAATATTGGTATAAAATACTAATGACAGTGTGTTCATATTCATAACTTTAATCAACCTTTGACTATTTAATTCTCTTTGAGAATATGAAGTTGCAAGTGTAAATAAACATAAAGTTGTTGTCTCGAAATTGTTTTCAGATAGTTTTTGGCATTTGATGTAGCATTAGCAGGATTTGACTGCTGATCAGCAGTGTAATATGGTGTGGAAGGTCCAGTATGATAATTTTTATGTTATAAATGGCCTACTTAATATTTTCTCTTTAAAAATATCCTTTTTTTCAGCTATCACATTAACAATGTATTCTACAAGAAAGGTCTCTTTTCAGGTGCCACTTACCACATTTTATGAAATGGATGTTTTACGGATAAAACTTTCTAAAGACAGAATCAAATTTCTAACGTGTATTAAGAGGTTTTCCATGGGCTACAGTTGACACAGAGGCTGCTGTGAAGTGCTGGCACATGATGACTAAATTGCCTAAATGGCTCCATCATGTGAGACAGCTCTCTGTTCATTCATGGCTAATCTGATGTCAGTGCAGCTCTCAGGGTGAACTCTGAATGTTTTTCAAGCTGCTATTTACTTTTATTTACAATTTGACAGCTAAACAACAACCCGTTTTGGTAGTCTTGTGCAGCCTGGCCTCTCTCAATGAATTGTGTCATTTTCAAGACCTAGAATTGCTTTAGCTGGTACAAAAATCCTCCAGACGTGCATAGCCTTGGACAGTGAACGAAGTAGCAATTAATGCTGGTACTAGTGCTATGAGAGCAAACTGTTCTAGCTGAGCTGCAGCTGACCAGGGGCTGAGTTCTATAGCGATGGAAACAATCGCTCCTTTGCCTGAAGACGGTGAACTATGGGAAGCAATGCTCATTTCCAGGTCTCCATAGGACTCAGCAGTGAGCAGCAACAAAATGAAGTTTTAGGATTTGAGATCTAATATGAGGGTAGTGCATGCGTACAGTGTATGAATATTTGACTAATATCTAATGCTCAAGTGTCCCTGCTCATCCTCTGTATGACCTAGATGAGAACATATAGGCACAAAACTTGAGTTTAGCGAGCCAGTTGTCTTGAACTGCTGATAAAAAATGTACTCAGGAAGATATCAATTTGTGATGACACTTGAGGGAGACTGGCTCTGAATATCCTTGGTTCAGGAATTATGAAACAGCAATAGTTTGTGACAATATACTACAATCTCAAAACCAAATAAATTTACAGAAAAGACAGCTTACGTCTCCCTATATCTTCTTTTTCTTCTATACCCCCTCTCCTTTCCTCACCTTGGTCAATTTGAGGTACTATTTTGTTTTATAGCTATTGCAGTTACCACTTTTACCTAAATTATTTCTCAGGTTGTGAGAGTGCTGCTTTTTTCATAAACACAGCATGGTGTGTTCTATCAGGCCGAATGACCTTCCATTCAGATTAAAGAAAACAAGGAAATAAGATAGAAATAAGTAAGCTCCACACGACAGAGAAAGCACAGCATTTGTCACTCATTCTGACAGCAGCTGTCTTGAGTCAAAGAGTCTGCCCTAATAAGGAGGAAGGATAATACCCCTCACATTTAATGACATAGAAAATGAGCAGAGAAAACCAAGAACATACCACTTCCAAATTCTATCATTCGAATATAAAAAAACTGTGGAAAGCTAAGTCTGTAAAGGTGTCCTATCTCAGAGAAATATCCAACGGAATATAACTAAGTGTTCAGTGTGCAAGTTTTAAGTTCTAAACAGCTTCAAATGGAAACCAGAGGGTGCTGTGGTCTGAGAGAAAAGAGAGATAAGTTATTTTAAAAAATGCAAAAGTAGCATGAAGATGTGTCAAATGGAGCAACATATGTAAAACTTCCTCATCAGAGCTGTCTTGGGGTAAAGAAGGAGTTCGATTTACACTCCTTGATATCTAATCCTGATACTAGAGAGACCCCTGATTTTTGTCACAACAAACTTTCTAAATCGTAGGAAATGTGTGAAGCCACTGGCTGCAAAAACAGGAGAATTTCACTGAAAACTGTTACTGTGGACTGTGGGACTAGAATGTAGAAAACTGAGTCACAGTTCTTAACCCGTTAAGTTAAAAAAGTTAGTCTACAAAGCTGGAAGGACTAAACATCAAATATGTGTACATGGCTCAGCAATCATTCAAACCCAAGATTTAAATCATATGCTGTTTGCATCCTGAACTTCTATGTTTCCACAGCAAACAAAACACACAGCTTGGAAGGAAGTGAAGTCAACAGGGACCAGCAAAGAAATATTTTGAAGCTAAAAAATACAGGGCTAAATGGGGAATACCAAAACTCAAACTGAGCTTGACTTTGAAAAGGAAATAAAAATACATGAAAACAGAACAAGGAAAGATGTTATGGAGAATTTATACGCTGTTGATGGGATAGGAAAAAAAGACAATTAAGCACCATCTAAAACTATGCCTGAAGCTAAAATAATACTTTTCTTTAGTTCTCTGTGAGAAAAACTTTAGTGCACGCTAAGCAAAAGTGATCACAATAGACATTGCTCCGAGGCAGGTAGCTGCTTTTCTGAAACAGTGAGAGAATTGCCAGTCCACTTCACACAGATTTCTAATTCATCAAATCAGTATCAACAGCATATGACTGGACAACGGGGAATGTGATACTTGTATTTAGGAAAGAGAAAAATGTGTTCAGGTTAACTGCAGGCTTATCTTTCTGATCACAGTAAAAAAAGGGGCTTTAAAAATGTTTTGGAGATGATAATAAAGACAGCATTAACAGAAGAAAGGGACATGGTGAAACATACATTTTTTTGAAAGTTGTTTGATGATCTACTAGATTTATGCTCTTGTGAAGTACTGGATTGTCCTGCTTTTAGAGAGTAATGATGTAGCAGAACAAATTTACTTCAGGGAAGTCTTTATTGTGATACTGCATCAGAATTTGCTTATTATGCTAGAGCACACAGGTAAGGTGGACAAGAAATTGGTTAATGTGGAGAAAAGACACTTGCTTACATTGAAAGAGGAATTACCAGGCTTGAGAAAGATTACTAAGGGAGTTCCTCAAAGATCAACCTTGAAACTGGTCTGGTTTAATAATTTCATTTATTATCTTGGCACACACAAACAATCTAACACAATTTTCTGATGACAGAGTTATTAGACTTTGTCAATGCAAAGATGAGTTGGAAGAATATAGGAGACACAAAGGACTTGGGTGACCTTGAAAGCTGGAGCAATGGTAATAGGATATAGTAGAGCAAAGTGCAAAGTCAGGCACTTGCAGACTAACAGAAAAAGACTCCTCTATGAACTGGAGGATTAGCAGTTGAGAATAACATAGGAATTTAAAAAAAACATAACTGAGTTAATCCAAGCCAGAAAGAATATGGCCACGTTACAATTTAACTGTGAAAAAACTGAGCATCTGAATCTTAGGAAATAGAATGTGAGGGGTTTCTGAGAGAGACAAGGAAAGCCCTACCTAGAATATCCTGTGTAAGTAAGTCACTCATGCTCAGGAAAGCTCAGTTTAAACTGATATGAAGGAGGGAAAATCTGTAGGTAGAGGGCAAACCTTTAGTAGAAGACTAAAAGAATTTAAGAAGTTCACTTTAGTAAGTGAAGGCTAACATATATGAGCTAGTCAACACCTGATGGAAGCCCAAAAATGGAACCATGAATACATCTGTGATGGTTTTACCCTTTGCTGGGGGCCAAACCACACACCCACTTACCCAATCTACCTCCCGCTGGAGGATAGGGGAGAGAATTAAAGGGGTAAAGGGAAAAAAGGACTCGTGAGTTGAGGTAAGAACAATTTAATAACTAAACTACAATAATATTGAAAATAATACTATATACAAATATACAAATGAGTGATACACAGTGATACTGCCCCCCAACCTGATGACCAAGGCTCATCCTGTTCCTGGCTAATGATTCGGAGAGTCCCGAAACCGCACTCACAGAACAGAGCTAACAGTCCAAGTGTCCCAGACCAAGAGCTGACTGGGGATGGGGGCGGAGGGGGGAAGGCCCTGGGAGGGTGACCACCTGGAGCGAGATGACCTGGAGCAAAAGAGATCCGGAACCAAAAAGGGACAATCTTCTGGAGAGTCCACACCTATATACTGTGCATGACGTGTATGTTATGGAATAGATTATTTGCCACTCTGGGTCTCAATCCTGAATCTAAGATCAAATCCTGGGCTAGTAACTGGGGCTGTGCTCCCTCCCAGCTTCTCCTGTTTCCAGACAGTCAGAGAAACTGAAAGACCTTGGCAGCCGCATAATCATCACTTTTTATCACCTTTCTTCTGAGCACAAATCCAAAACACAGCCTCTTGCTAGCTATTATGAAGAAAATTATCTCTGTCTCAGCTTAACCCAGGACAACATCTTAACATTTGTAGTACCCTGTCAGTATAAAATGAACAGGTCTTGATCATGTAAGGGTGTCTTAAGTTTCTGAGAGCATGATATCACAGAATCACAGAACCGTAGAATCACAGAATGAATTGGGTTTGAAGGGACCTTTAAAGATCACCTAGTCCTACCCCCCTGCCATGGGCAGGGACATTTTTCCCTAGATCAGGAACTTGCATTTCAGTAAAGAAAAGGTCCAATTAGAGAAGGATCGGAAGAGATCAATGAAATTTTCAGAGGTGCAGAAAACATGACCAAAAACAGAAACTGAAGAATTGTATGTATTTTTTCCAGAAAAAAAAATAATTCTGACAAAAGTCTTGCAAGCTTTCTGGAGATACAGGAAGAAGAGGGGAATTACTTGTTCTCCATTTTTCCATAAGTTATAACATAGGTTATAACATAATGGATTTAATATTTCTTATTGAATTTGAGGACATAATTGCTAACAGCAGATGTAGTTGAATGCTGGAATAAATTGGCCTGGAAGGTTGTAGAATCTCCATTGCTGGGATATGTTTAAGGACGGAAACAAAAACATCTGTCAGAAATGGCACAACTATAAATAATCCTGGTTTTAGATAAGGAAATGTATGCGATAACAAACCTAAGTTTTTATGACTCTTCAGAACCATTATTAGCTTCTTATCTCCATACCCAGACATTGAGATGTACATTTTAAAAACGTTTTAATGTTAGTATTCGCTGCAATAGGTATTTCCAAATAAGATTAAAAGAGGTTTGCTGAAAACAAATACTTTTCAATTGCAAGCTACTTTTTGTGCTCTATTGTGCTAAAGAATCAAACAAAAAAAAATATAAATGTAAGATTACTATACCTTTCCATTTTATATGAGATTATTTGAGACAGCTGCATGACATAGATTACAAAAGAAAACACAAAATATTTAGAATTATTACAAAAAGAGAGCAACAGAAGTCTGTCCCTGTTCATTCAAATTATAATCTAATTTTTATAGGTTTTTCACAAGTATCTTAAACTATAAAATTGTATATGAGAGGTACAAACATTGAAGACGTAATTACATGATTTTCAAGTTATTTAGAGGGACAATAATTAAGCAATAATTACTGGATTAATACTAGTTTCATATATTCCCTTTCAAGAGTCTTGGGATAAACAATACATTAATTAATTTATCTTAAGAGATAAAGTAATTTTTGTCTTGCCTAAGAAGAAGAAAAAATACTCTTTTAATGTTCAATTTAATACTGTTTGCCACTGTATTACAATTATACAAGTTTTTTTAAAAAGGAAATACATTTTGATGTATTAAAGGCAGCAATTATCAACCTACATGACATTAAATGCTAGGCACGGTTTATTTTGTATCTGAAAGTATATCCAGAAAAACAAAACATTCAGTAAGTCAGTCAATGCACTTACTCAATTGTCCCTGAGTCTCACCAGAAAAATGAAATGCAATCATGGAAGTTACAGCATGTGTCCGATGTTCTCAGCCTTGGATAAGTAATTGTTTTTTATTATTTCCTATGATGCTTCATATCTGAAATATATAACTTCACATCTTTGGTTCATTTTTCTTTATTATTCTAGTCCTCTGACTTCAGACAGTAACATCCATTCACATATCTATAAGAGGCTAATTTGTCCATCTGTGCTTTTTGGCAAAATACTCCTAAACAGATGAATGGATTTTCACAAGTGAGTTGATAATCGACACTTTATAACTGGAGACATTTATTGGGTAAAAAGTCCAAAATGCCTTTTCTATTTGGTGTGCTAACACCAAACTCTACCAAAACTGCTTATAGCTAATTGGAGTAGTGCTCTTCCCATTACAGAGATTCCTCTACTCTCACCTTTTTTTTTTTTAAGTCCGGTTCACTGAAATGAGTAGAAAGATTCCCATTATCGGGAGGGAGATTGATCAGGGATTTGTCAATTAATATAATCTTTATAATATAACTTTATCTTTCTGTTTCATCTTTTGAAGTGTCAGTCCATGCAGACTACTTACCTCGAGTATTTCACTTTTTAACATTTTATCTTTCTGTCCAGAAACTACTTTTTTTTTTAATCCTCCTTTGAATTTTTCTTTCACATCTTGATTTCATAGCTCCATTCACTTTAAGAGAAGCCCAAAGCAGCCTTGGACTGGACCATAGCTATTGTTTAACTTCCAGTCCAGTTTTCAAAATACATTTGTTTTATTTGGCTCTCAGTCCCAGTTCTCCTACCTGTCTCCATGCCAATTTTTGTGCTGCTTTTTTTTTTCTTTAGAATTTTTTTCTAACAGTCCAAATGATTAGACTGCAAATTCCTCAGAGTTAAAATTCTGTTAAATCTTCCTTTAAACTTATCAGGCTTACCTGAAGGCTAGTGCTGTGGGAAAATTTGGGGACTTAACCTTTTGTGTTACAGTGTAACAAACACTAAACTGAATGCTTATTTTATATAAATGAAATTCATGACAGAGGTGAGCATCTCCAGAGCAGTTTGAGCAACACAAGACTCATAAACTCTCAGCAAAGCAGCAGAGAGGATGGGTAAGCACTTACACAGCTGCTTTTCTTTGACATAAATCTTATTTTTACTTGCAGAAAATTCTATAGATTATGTTTTTACTTTATCCTCTGCATAGATATATTGATGTAATTAATGACAGCTACATCTATTTCAGTGTCAGTGTAAAAGATGTACAGGCATCACAAAATCCCCTAAGATGCAGGAAGGACAATTAATTTAGCCTAAGTTTACCTGTAAAATTATTCCAATGCAGATTCTTGTTAAAGAATATAGTAACTATTTGTGTCACTGTAGCAGCCAGAGTCATGGTTTTACTTAACAATTTCCAGTGTAAATGGTCCTAAATGTAACAGTTAAAATTTGTCGGTCACTGAAATGCAAGGTCATAGTACTGTTATCGTATTTTATCTGTATTTCTTTGGCTTTTAGCTTCATTTCAATAAATTCTCACATTTAAAATCTACCTTCAAGATATCTCTTTGAGTTAAAAAATCCCATGTGGCAGATGATGCATGCTGGAAACCTCTCAGGAGGTTTAGTCCAATTAATCATGGGGCTAATGTAGAACTTGGGCTCTGTAATTTGCAGGAACTATCAGCAGCTTGCTGTGTGCAACTCAGGATGTTGTTTCTAACTTCAGTAATTCTAAATCATTCCCATGTGGAAGAGAAAGCTAATAGAATCACCTCTTGTTTTTCTCTGGGAAGGTGGTCTGAGATGTGAATTGATTGTGCCATAGGTGCAGAATAAAGCAAGTGGGATTTAATCACACTAACTCAAGCTGGCATTTGTGCTAATGTTGGTCACAGGAGTTCTGGTCAGCTCAGAGAAAGATTTGTCTGCTCATAGACTGTTGTGTATTATTTGTGATGTATGCACTCAACTCCTTAGTCATAGTAGAGGTACTTTGGTGCAGGCTCCAAAGGAGGCAAAGGCCCGAGCCATAAATGGGCCAAGAACTACCCTAGTTTCAATCTGTTTTCTGAAAACCCACAAAGGAGCAGAGTGACACAGTGAGCATCGATGCATGTGACCACCAATCACGTAATTAACAAACAAATAGTGGGTGGCTTTTTCAAGACTTATTTATCAAGAAACAAAGAAAGTTGTAGGTACGAGTCTCAAGCACCCTTTCTGTCACATGTAATTTGACTATGAGCCAACTACTTTATTTCTTAAATATGACAGCCTAAGCGAGCCATCTATTTGAGCTCTCCCACCTAGGCAGCATAGCTTCATGGCAGTGATCTCCCCGTGAGCTGGGATACCTCTTGAGGTTGCTCCTCAAAGCAGAGACACCTTTTACCAATGACAGACCTTTGATAAGTGACCAATATAGAATCATAGAATCATAGAATCATAGAATCATAGAAGGGCCTGGGTTGAAAAGGACCTTAAAGATCATCTAGTTTCACCCCCCCTGCTGTGGGCAGGGTTGCCACCCACTGGAGCAGCCTCCCTAGGGCCCCATCCAGCCTGGCCTTGAACGCCTCCAGGGATAGGGCATCCACAACTTCTCTGGGCAACCTGTTCCAGTGCCTCACCACCCTCTGTGTGAAACATTTCCACCTGATATCCAACCTAAATCTCCCCCCTCTTGGTTTAAAACCATTCTCCCTCGTCCTGTCACTATCAACTCCTGTAAACAGTCGCTCCCCCTCCTGTTTATACGCTCCCTTCAAGTACTGGAAGACCACAATGAGGTTTCCCTGGAGCCTTCTCTTCTTGAAGCTGAACAAGCTGTTCCCTCAACCTTTCTTCATAGGAGAGGTAACATCGCACATAAGCTGGTATTAAAATAGCTTGATTTTGTCTTGGTCACTTTGATTTGTGCCTTGGCAACTTTGATTGTGCCTTGGTAGTGTTGAATTGTTGTTCAAATGATTGTGCCATACGGTATTAGAACGAACTTTGACACTGAACTTTGTTAAGTCACATTTTTACAATATCATATTAAAACCACTTTTGCTAATACCTTGATGATGATTCTTTAACTGATTTAAATCACCCATTCATGACAATATTACACCAACATAATATCACCTGCAGGGTGAAAAACTATTTTTCCATCAGCAATTTAATTAATCAAAAAGAAAATAGTTTTTTTAGAAGAGACAAAGCTGAAATCTGGAAGTACTAGAACTTGAACCTTGCTTAAGTGGAGGGCGCGCTACTGACCCTTCCCATGGAAGGCAACTTGTTGGTTTTCTCTGTGAGCCCTAGTGCCTGCCACAAAGTTAATTTCTCAGTTATTTAAAAGCTGTCAAGCACTGTGCCTAATGTGTAAGGGCTTTCACAGTATCTTTAAGCTTGTGAAAAACAAGACTGTATTGTTAGACCAGAACTGAGAGCATTCAAGACAGACTCTTGAATTAACTCTGGCTCTGCTGTGGCTTACCTATATGAAAAATTATTGCACAGGAAGCAAATTACTGTGTTACAGGGTGGAGTGTCCAGGATGTAATTTAGAAAATCTAAATTAGGTTCCTGCTTTACATGATTCCCTTGAAAAGCCTACCAGTCTCCACTAACTGTAAAGCCTTAAGAAGACTGGTCTGGGATGGCTGAATACCGTTTTCTGAATAATCTTGTAGGTCTGACCTTGAGCACCTTCAGCAGGGCTTCAGACCTACTGGAGCAGGGGGATTCCAGCCTGTAGTGAAGCTGAGGAGCTGAATTAGTGCAAGAGCAAGTCCTTACTCCCAGAGGCACAGTCAGACCACAGCCCCTCACTGACAAGGTTCCACAACCTAGAAGCCACAGATGGTTGGTGCCTTGCTGGGGATATGTGAAGGTGGTTGAACTCTGTGACTGTCTGCCCCTGACTCTGTAGCTGTGCCCTTATTGCATGTCAGGAACATCTTCTCACACTGCCTTCCGTGGCAGGAACTTCCCTGCATAGTCAAACTCACAATTAACAAGAGATGGGAAAAGTGGATCCCAAGCATATCCTGAAAATTAGCTTCAGAAACTGTATGAGGGTAAAGGGAAAGAAAGATAATTATTTATTTGAATGGTGTTCACTCACTTGTATCTGTCTAAAAGTGTGCCCCTAATTATGTGTATCCTTTAAACTGCACTAACAAATAATACCGCAGTACTTCTGCAAGTTCAGAAGTCACGCATTCGGAACAAAACAATAGTATTAAAAAACTTTGCAAAAATGTTTTTATTAATCTACTGTGTCATTTAAAATCCATTAAATTATATTTTGTGTAACACACATACCATATATAGTACTTAGATGCACTGTGTCAACACAGAGTACATAATATGTTCCAACATGAAGAAAAGGTTGCTATACTGTCTTATTTCTTAGATTTATGGCGAAGGTATAAAGAAGCAACCTGAAACTGACAAATAGAAGTTTTGTTCTGGTGCTTACTGAATACCTAAGACTTTAAACACCAGTGGTTGTATGGTCCAGCATCACTTTTTAATGGCTTTTTTGTTTACTACTATATATTTGCCTTCCAGGAACCACACCAGCTTGGTGGTAAATTATCACTATTTGCTCCTTCTTTTAAAGCATATCTAAATTATTTATGAAAAAGTTATATCTTGTTTTAAAAGGCCTGGTTATGACAAACAAAATTAATGCCAAAGGCCAGCATTTAATTATGATGTGCTGCTAGGTATTTCTCTGATGTGCTATGGGAAACTAGTTTATTGTTCATGTCTTAATATTTTTTATGTTTCTGTTTCTTGTGGATATTTCAGAATAAAATTTATTTGTTAAAGAAATAGTTTGTGTTGTTGCTAATATTTTTAACTTATGTCTACAAAATACGGTAGCTTATTTAGTGCTTTGGAAAGAATAACATGTTACATTCTGAAAATGTGGAACATCTGTAGCTTTTAGGATTCATTATTTTGCATTACCATATTTCCTGCTTTTCTAAAATCTCACCTACGCAAATCAGTATTCTGCAAGAGAACCTCAGCTGTCCTCACAACTGGGTGCAAATCTTACCAAACTGTGAAACAGATATGCTGAAAACTCCCTGGTCATCAAAGTTTCAGAGAAAAGCTTTAAAACTTAAGATTTAAGAACCTGGAAAAGAGCAATAAAGGCAACATTTCTTTCTTTTTTTTTTAAATACTACTTTTTAATTTCAAATTGTGCTGTTTATTCCTTAATCTGAATCTTTTAGCCATGTGATTAACAGTATTCCATATTAATTTTCCAGAGGACATTATGATAAATACTTTATAATCACAGATGACTCCTAGGTTAGTCAGTCTGATTGAATATCGCAAGAGAGCAGACCTAGTGTACCTGGACTAACATGTCAGAAAGATTTCTCAAAATGAGTCAAATCTAAATCCTGTAACAATATTTGCTACCCATTCTGAAAGTAAATCATAATTACAGAATTTTATGAGCTTTACTGCAGTATAGTACCTTTTAAAAGGGGTAGCAATTTCCTTTTAAATAATATTTCTGGTCAAATGGATCCGTGTTGGTTTAAAATCTTATCTCTTCTGGAGCTTCAGGGAAAAAGGCAGGACATTTTATATCATCAGAATCTGTACTCTCATCTTCTCATAGAAACAGAGAACATTCTGCTCTCAGAAGAGACCAAGATTTCAAAATGTGAAAGTCATGGGTTTTCATTGTTTAATACAAAATTAATTTAGGTCATTTTAGATGTTTAGGAGTCCCTTGAAGCTATGAAAGTTAGTCTTGTGGCCAGTAAAACAACAACAAAAAAAGATGAAAGTACAAAAAATAATTTCAGAAAAAAATGTCTGTATAAAACATTTGAAAGGTATGTGGTTTGCATGCCCAGAAAACAAGTGCAAAGTTATAAAGCTTTTATTGACAGCTTTTTCTGGAATATTTGCAGAGCTTGTAGCTTATCCACCACAAAACGTCTGTTTGTAAGATTTTACTATATGCAGTGTTATTTTGTATTCTCTATCCATGAATCATAAAAAGCATTGAGATAGAAGTGACAAATTGCTAAGTCACATGGAAACTATATTGCTCATTTCTCTTTGCTCACCTCATTTTCACTTCGAACATTTCACAGCCCTGAAAATCTTCAAACAGCTCCCACTTTTGTCTCTTTGAGCAGGATGTTGTAAAAACCAACATTCTTCTTGAACAAATGTGGAATTTCTCTGTTTATATTTATCCCCAAACTTGAACAACACAGCCCAGCACAGGCAGGCCAGGAAGTTCCTGGAATGTTTCGACGACTACTTCCTTCTCCAAGTGATAGAGGAGCCAACCAGGAGAGGAGCTATGCTGGACCTTGTTCTCACCAACAAGGAAGGGCTGGTGGGGAATGTAAAGCTCAAAGGCAGCCTGGGATGCAGCGACCATGAGATGGTGGAGTTCAAGATCCTCAGGGCAGTGAGGAGGGCGCACAGCAAACTCACTACCCTGGACTTCAGGAGAGCGGACTTTGGCCTCTTCAGGGACCTG